>JAJHUR010122599.1:0-15740 GCA_027495735.1 Lutjanus campechanus | reverse complement strand
ACACTTAATGACATCTGTCATAAGGATTCATTCATGTTCATGACAGGTGTCATGTCAAGATTATGACAGTCTTATGACAGTCTTATAAACCCACATTCAAATAAAGTGTTACCGATATATTTTATTCAAAACCAGCCCTAGGCAAAAGTCACACACACAATGAGATTTCTTATTTGTGTGTTGTGTTTAATGATGACGTGGCTCAGTGGGTCACACTTATATAATAGAGTTCAAGTCAGCCAGAACTGCTCCCTGCGTCTAGAGTTTACATGTTCTTTCTTTATCTTCACAGGTTTCTTGTTGGCACTCGTGGTTCTACTTACACATCAAAGGCATGCAGGTTAGTTGAATTGGCCAAACCTAATTTGCCCATAGGTGTGAATGTGAGAGATTAATGTGTCAGCTGTCATTGTGTGTTAGACCTTGAAGCTCCTCCGGGGTGTACCCTGCCTCTTGCCCACTGCTCGCTGGTGAAAATTTAAGTGACTTAGAAAATGGACTGGGTGATGTTAAATAATGTAATTGAGTTTTGTATCTATGTAAACAGCATGATCGACTTTTCACAGTAATTGCTTTGTCATTATTTCTAAATTAAACAGGCCAGATGTTCTTGTCTAATCATGATTGAAGAAATAAGAAATTATAACACAATTACATTGAAAATTTGAATTATTTGTTGTATTTGTATTCACCTGAACCCCTGCTTGGTGTTGTTTGTAACAACAGGGAGCGAGATATATTGCATTTTAAGTCACCATTTAACACTGTTTGATTGCATTCCTCTCACTTGCAATTTTCTCTGCTGCTGATAGTGCACATTTACATGAACAGAGGAGCCAGAGGAAATTAAAAGTTAACTATTGGATTCTGGCCAGTTGTTACTTTTAATCCAAATGGTTGCATAAAAACACAAAACCAAAGAAAGTTGTTACAATACAAACTGAATAATGGAACTGAAATATGCTTTTTTCCTCACAACATATGATTTGTTCATCAAAAGCCATCAGGTCATTCTTGATCATTGTGAGTATCAGCTCTACCTAATTATGACAATCAATATGGAGTAGCTATTTTTACTACTTCATATTGAACCTCATATTGAATTAGACAACAACAAATGAGCTAATTATTTCATCAAATTCTTTAAGTACCAGAGGACCACCTGCATACAATGCAAATGAAATTCAGTTTAAAATTTATCAATCAAAAAAGTAACAGACTGACGGGTCACCTTTGATCATCACTTGATTCTATGCTGTGGCTTGCAAAGTGAAAAAGTCAAAAGTCAAAGCTTACCTTCAAATGTGGTCCAGTATTTTAGTGTATGCATGCAACTGAAACTTTACGCCCCTTCTTCTACAGGGGACTAGAGGTGTAAACTAAAACATCCACAAAAAGTATTGTCCTTAACTATAATAAATATATTTAGTTACTTTTCACCACTAGCTCTATGTCAGACCTTTTAACTCCTTTTTGAGCCAGCAGTGCATAGGTGCTCTGTGGTTCTCACTCCATGATTCATCCCAGGGGCCCACAGACCCCCTTACTTTACAAATGTAACCACTGGCAAGAGCTACATGAGTTTATGATTATAGCCCAGAGGTTGTGCTATATCTTGTGTGCTGTCTGTTTCAGTTGGTGTTCAGCACCAGATTGTCAAGCTGTTTTATCTCTAAACAGCCAAGTTGAAGTTGCTGCTTTTTATATTTCATATTAGCTGCTCTTTCTTGTTTCTGCCAAGTTAACAATACTGGTTGTCAGGTCTAGCTGCCTCTTGTTTGTTGTTTTAGTTTCTAAAGATATATTGAAGATCTCAATGAGCCTGCTTGGTTATTTTCCTCCGGAAAGTTTGTGTTTGTTAAATTATGCACATAAATATAAAATTAAATCCACAGACAGGGCTCCCTTGGCTGTTCTGACATGTAAAGAGCCTTCACTACACCACCTTGTCCGAAGATTTTTCACTGGTGTTGCCTTTTGTTAGAAAGGCTCACATTAGCTCCGGTTTGATGCAGAAAACAGGCATATAAAGGCACAGGATCGCTCCAGGCTAATTATCGACCCAGTAACACAGTGAGGAGAGAGAAAAGTTTCTGCTACCTGAAAATTTAGACTGCTTTAACAGTTCCCATACTTGGCATGTGACGCTCCATTGTGCGTGTTCTGATGACACAGTGAGTTCTGCACATCTTTATTGTGGAAAACAGAAAACAGAAAGTGTGTAGAGTTCATATAGGCACAGCTCTGGTGTCCCTTTTGTTCAGTTATAGTCTACTAACAGTTTAACAGTTTGTCATTAAGCTGATAATACTTTTATCTGTGCCATAGGGATTGTCGGTAAACTTGGCTCAATGGGCCTGTTTCTCTATATGTAAAGTATTTACTTCTTGGGCATTAGTAGATCACCTCAGTTTTGTCTGCATAGTTAATGTGTGTTTATTGCCTAATTTTCTCCTGTACAAATAACACACATGCCTGCTCTGACCTGCCCTCTTTGTGGTGTTGTATGTTTTTGAATTTACACTTTAGTGTGAAAGTTATTCATCCTGACATCGTGTGTTCTGATTGACTCTCCTGTGTGAGGGACATTCTATAAATCCAGACCATTTGTATTTTTTTAGCCAATGATTGATCATCTGTCATGTATTTTTGAACATATTATTGGTACAGGTTCATTAAGGAGCCTGTATTGATAACCTCTTAGCGTCCATCCATCATTTCTTGTGTATCCAATACATTTGTGAAGTTGCCAGGTCTTGTGAAAATTAACACCTACAGTAGATGTGAGCTTACATGACAGTCATACCCTGAATGGAGTAGCTGCAAAATGCCAGAAGGGAAAGTATGAGACATAGTATTCTTTGACATGATAATCTTGAGGAAATAACTTTGCAAATTATTTTGCACTTGTTGAATCCAGTGCTACATCAGCCACTTTAGAAACAACACAGCACAACAGTCATTTTGCTAAAACTTCTTGATTTTCTATTAATCTCAAAAACAGCTAAATGCTACTTCATAGGATATTTTACAACAGTACAAACTTATTTTGAATTTGAAGTCAGGAAGTGTATTGTATGTAGTTTACAACAAAGTTCAATTGGTATGAGGATGAAACAATTAAAAATGAATGTTTGCTGTTGTAGTCATTAAATTGTAAACTTTTAAAAAGCCTTATTATTGTTTTGAGTAGCACAATGAGAAAAGTATCATTATTTAAGAGGGCTGTACAGTATAATAAAAAGTCATGCTACAGTTACTTTGACAGATGTGTAATTAGTTGGAATGATCATTTTTGCATCACAGTTTTCAATTTCACTGAAATAAAAACTGTTAAAATCACACTGACGTGACATTTGTTGGGTTCTGCAACAAACAAACATAATTTGTTGTAGAATCCAAACAAACTAAGACCTGCCAGTTTTCAATTGTGAAATATTTACAAACATTGGATTAAAAACTTCACACTATACTCAGTTTAATACAAACACGGCACAAATCTGTAGTTTTATATATTCAAAAACTACACCAGGAAACTTCCAGGTGATAATATGATGGGTGAGAGAAGTTAACATAGTCACTGAAATCTAATTAATTACCAATAAAAGAAAACTCTTCAACTACATCCCAAGTTGTATTACCTTCCCCTGTCACCTGGTGGCACCAAAGCTATAGTGTCTCAGCTGGCTCATTATTACAGTGGTTCTAATGTTTGAAATGAAATGCTTCAGAGAGCCTCTTTATTGTTTTATAAAGTTACAAAGCTGAATACTCTGTACCCCCTAAAACACAAACTTTCAGCACAACACCTGGAGCTTGATCTATGTCATACTATAAGTCAGATATAATTGGGGAAACTCTAAATGCCTACCTTAAATCTAAACCTTCCATACATGCACACACAAACACACACACAGAAGGAGACAGACACGCTCCTCCTAATACTCCTAATACTCTTTCATTCAGTATTGGCTATTTTTTTTAACATAGATAAAAACTGTATAATTCAGACAAATGTATTACTTACCTCTGAAATAGTTTTGGCCCCAAAAGAGGAAATATTAAGTTATTAAAACCTTGATTTAGTCAGTGTTCCCACAGTGTTGAATGACAGGGGAGGGAATATGTGTATAACCACTGCCTCCCTTCAATTTTGATGTTGTTTTTCAGTCCAGAAAAAACAGAGCTTTAATTCACACCTTTTAATTCCAGCTTGTTAAAGGCATGATTGTGTATTTGATACTGAAACAGGAACCTGTTCCTATTTAAGAATGTGACACTAAGCTTCCAATTTCTGGTGATTTCTTATATTTCATATCTAACTGTTGCTAAGAGGTATATTTGTCTCTTTCTGGCCTTTCAGTTGTCACTCTGGTTGATCAGCATTTGATCTCCATGTACAAAACATTACTTTTTTATAAACCCTTCAAACAAAACAACAACTCTTTGTAAAGAAGATTTCATACAACCAAAAGCATGAAAATAGCATCCAAAAATGTAGAGTAATCATCTCAGCCATGTGACTATTACAAACCTTTGTGCGGCAATGTGTATACACTACATACAGCATATTGTATAATAAAAAAGTGTAAGCAGTCTGTATTTGCACACATTATTTGGATATTCATGTGCATGGTAAGTAAGTTTGTCTAAATATTTCTACACATATACTTCCTATACATATACTTTATACACATATACATATACACTTTTCTATATAAAAGTGAGATTAGAAAAAGAACTGAATTTAACAGCCATTCTACTAATATTAGGTTGTTGTGTGTGGTTTATGTGCATCTGTTAGGGGAAAAAAGGAGACAGAGAAAAGAACGGTGAACTTCTTTACCCCTCCCGCCTCCACTCTGTTGTTGTTTGTTCTCCCCCCCATATGCATTCAGCCAAGCTCCCTTTCTTTGTCTGACACTATTTTGGGTTACGTCATTGTAACCTCCCAGCTCCGCACTCCCCGAGTTTACAGAGAAAAATGAATTTACTCTGTCAACCTAAGACTGCTTGTTTGGTGTGCAGTGATTCTTACTCCATGATGCCCTCTGCTGGAGAAATCTGGAAGATGGTGCAAATGCTTATACTTGTATATCATAGGCCATTTATTGTAGCTGGGTACAAATCGTGGATAAATACTGTTTCATGCAGTATTTGACTGCCATGTATGCCATGTGTTTGAATGTGCTAAATAATCATATTTAATCATATTTATCTACACTCATGCTGGGATGTAAATGGGTCACAAGCATGTTGCTTGTGGCAGTCCACATGACAAGTATTTATTCTTTAATAAGCATGGGCTAAAGCAGTGGTGGAATGTAACTACATACACTTACTCAAGTACTTTACTTATTATTTACTTATTATTACTTAATACAAATTTACTTGTACTTTATTTATTTCCACGTAAAGCCTACTTTAACTCCACTTCAGAACTTAAGTAGTAGTACTTTTTGACAGCTAGAGTTTTTTAAGATATAACATACAAATCCCCATTTAGTACTACTTTGCAATAAGACTACACATTATTCATAAATTGTTTAAAATTACATTGCAAAGACTTAATAAATAATTAATAAACATTATAAACACGTTATAACAGTGTTCATAAAGTCATGTGGGCTCACTATTTGGTAAGATGTTGCTGCTTAATATTAATTAATCTTACTAATGAATTACTAACATTTGAGGCATAAGGCCTCATTGTAAAGTGTAAAATACATCACTGTTTATTGATGACTAAGACTAGGTGATCAGGTCACCAATTAAAGGGAGATTGCCATCTGTGCCACATCTGGAATTCTGCCCTGAAGAAGATACCAACCATCTGGTAATTTGATATGTAAATTTGACGTGCCAAGTGAAACTTTTTGACTATTAAGATATGCTGATGGTGCTTAAATGCTAGTAACTTATTTTAAAAATATCTGATGAAGCTGACAGGTAAATGCTGCTGATGGAGAAAACAAAGTAAGCTAACGAGGCAATGAGATCTGAGGTTTAACAGTACAGATAAATGTGGGCTCAATATTTGGTAAACAACAGAACATGATAAAAGATAAAAAAGGCAAAAAATGACCTAACAGCTTATTAATGACTTATCATGCTTACAACCCAAGTAATAACCTAATTATAAACTATTTATAAATCCTTTATAAAGAGGTACACATTAGTTTATAAAATATGATGCATTGTGTTAGATTTAAGTATCCAACACTACAGGTTATGAAGTATTTAAAACGAGCTCTACCACAACCAGCTGCACAATTCAAATGCTTCTTGCAATGTATTAGTAATCCAGTAATATGTACACTCACAGGGTTCATTTTTCTACTTAATGTGTACTTCTATATTTTACAGTTTCTAAACATTTTGCGACTTTTACTTTAGTATTTTTACAACTATACTTAAATCAAATTAATGCAAAATTGTTTGCAGGTGATTTGTCTCTTTGGTTTTTTTTTATATTGTTGCAGTATATAAACACTTCTAGTACCAGGCTTTGTTTATTGCATGCTCTTTGGAATAAAAGAGTGGCCAAGTGTGGGTGTGTCGTGGAGAGGAGGAGTGATGCCTCCAAAACATTATATCCAAAACACTGCACCAGTTTTCATTGAGTCGTGTCATATGCGCCATCTGGTGGACGAGTATAGAAATTGCAGCTGGCTGTAAAAGAGCTACTGGTCAAAACAATTTCAGCACCATGGCCATGGACAGCTCCCAGTGCAAATGACCAACAAGGTTAAATGATGTGAAGCGACACAAGCTGCCCTGTGTTGAGTATGATGTCGCTGTATCGGAACAGACAGGGAGATTTTAAACTTTTTATGACCATAATTTTTATACTCACAACACTGTCATTTCACTACATTTTCACCAGAAACAAAAATTTGTGTGAGCCTACTCGGATTGGTCTTCAGGTGTAGATGTGTTCATGGACTTGATGTGTCTGAATATGTTTTGTTTAATGATTTTAAAATAACTATCCTTACTATATTTAACTTTAAAGTCGTTCTTGTCGCAGCAGAGAGTAAGAACAATCCTACACCTCTATATTAGGAACAGAGCTCCATCCTTCACTCATCTGAAAGTAAGCCAAGCTGACCTAAAAACGGCTGCCCCTTCAGCCGTCCCTATGGATCACCTTACCGCAGAGAAGGTTAGCCTGCTCCCCTGCACGCTCTCCACGGACACCCGTTTCCTTATTAACGGAATTATTTTCAATCTAAGCCATACGACGACCTAATTACCCTGTTCATTTCTGGCCAGTGGCCAGCTCTCATCTGTTGATGTGAGGAACTAATTCCCTGAGAAGTAAGATGCAAAAGGGCACAGAGAGAGAAGTCACAGGCCCCCCCTAGCCAACATCCAGGTGTGGCATTTGCAGCTGAGCCCTCCCCAACCCCCCCTTCCCCCTGACGCTTGTATTCGTGTTCGTGGTCTTAATTAAAGTGATATTTCGAGAGAGGTGGTTCTGTTTGTTCAGTTAATGAACCCCACTATTCTCTGCGGGCAAATGGAAATGCAAGCACTCCAATTAGCATATGTTAGCATTTTACTATGTTTATTCCTCACCGTGGAAAACAGCTTACCAAGGCGAAAAGCTTTCCACCCTTGTAAGAGGAGCTGTGGAACTTTTTCACCCCAAAATAATTGACTCAAGCTAATTAAACACAGATCTAGGAAACTTACATCTAAATGCTTTGTGCATGTAGATCGACCCAAACTGTGTTGGAGTGCGTGAGTTGGGTTAGGCCTTGGATTTTATGAATTACAACACATGCCTGTTCAAAAGACATAAGAAAGAGCATATGAAAAAAATACTTTATTTTCATAAATGTATACAGTACATGTGTGGAGGAAATCCCCCGTCTTTACAGTAGTCTGCATCATGTTGCAGCTTGCATATACATTATCATACTATTGGTCATATTCACACAAGCTCTGTTAGCAAACAAACATACAAAACCAAAACACTTCATAAAACCAAAAATAGAAATTCATAAGGATGTGCAAAATTATTTTCCACTAATGCTTTTTCAAAACATTTTGGATGTATTTGCTGCTCCAGTTTGATTGTCTAAATAATAATAATAATAATAATAATAATAATAATAATAATAATAATAATAGGCAGACGCATAAATTGGCCATGTTACAGTGGCATGTCACATAAATAGCCATCAGACTTCATTTTCCTTCAGCATTTTAGCCAAATGGATTGCTCATTCATTATTTCTCTTGCTCAATGAATTGCACATCCTCTGTATTTTTCACACCACTTGTAATGTCCATTAATGTATGTACTGAAGGTCTCTCCCTCTGTTTTCATATCACTTTTATCATCCATTCAGTCATTGATACGTCAGTCATTGTACAGGTCATTATTTATCATCGCAGCCTCTCCCTGGGGGGACATCTGGAGGCGTCGCTTCTTGCCAAAGGTGGAGAAGGAGTTGTGGACGTCCAGCTCACTTCGCTGTGCTGCAGGCCTCAGGGTGCAGAAGCCTGATGGTGTTCCAGGGATGTAAACATTGTGGTGGTAGTCAGGTGGTGGGTGTGGGTGAGGGTGAGGGTGTGGGTGGGAGGGAATTGATGGCTGCTGCTGCTGGGGAGGAGGTGTACAGCGAGGAGTCCATGGCCGAGAGGGGACCCCACTGGTTGAAGGAGACATCTTATAGTCTGTAGTATGATATAGATAAAGACAAAGGAGAGGAGAAGCAGCTACTTAATTATGCAATATTGACTTACTGTTGTTGTGCTCTTTTCATTTGCATTTTTTTTTTAGTGCTTTGTAATCTGGATAATAAACAATGACACACAACAAAAGAAGAGGTCAGCAACAAAAATACAAAAACAGAGCCATAATGATGGGGTAGGAATATAACCCTGCTTATGTGAGTGGTAGTGGAAATAATTTAAAACTACCAACAAAGGAAAACAGACTGTCATGACCAAAAAGCATGGAGGTGTGGTGTGTTGTAGACAGTACTTCTGTGTGGGTGAGCATAACATACTGTCAATACAATTGTAGCCCTAAATGTATGTTGTTTTACTGAATGCTGTTTGCGGTGCCCTGTTTTTGGCCTCTCTTACCTTTCATGCCTCTCATATGAGTTCCCCAGGTCCAATACTGTCCAGGACCCATGGAGGTGACGTAGTTCTCTGGGTCTGCATGCATGGCCTTACGCATGAGGGTGCCATCCATGTTGATAGAGTTATAACTACAAACAAGATAATATTCTGTAATGACAACATCCTTAACTCAAAGGTAAATTAAATATCCATTTTAGCATGAGTGATTTTTATACAAACTGTATACTTCAGTGCATTGTGAGAGCATTGTACTTGGACACAATTAAGGCTGTAGAATATGGTAAAAAATTATATTGTGATTATTTTAACAGATAGTGTGATTGTGATGTGATTCACAAACAGTGGGAATTATCATTTTTCCACCACAATGTTTATTTTCACTGAAAAAAGCTATAAAAATCATGTGACATCTGTTGGGGTGTGTACCAACCAAACATGTTGTCTTACATCTGGAGAACAAGATTTGAAGGCCAGGGCATCTCTGCAGCACTACAGTACCTCATTATATAATGCTGTTTTGTTACACATTTTCCTTTATCAAAAAATGCAGCCTCTGCAATTTGGATATTGTGATTTCAATCATATTTCAATGGAATGTGCAGCCCTAGACACAATGCAATATGAATGAAAATGTAAGGTTGCTTTTTACTGTGTTGACAAAGGTCAAGGGTCAAAACTGGTACCTTTTAATGGAGGAGTTCTGATTCTTTGTGAGAGTCCAGTCTGTGTTTGGCTGCTTCAGCTGTAGGAAAAAGCAGAAAAAATAATAATTTTAACTTAATGCTAAAAATGAAAAAAAAAAATCCCCATATAAAGACACAAAGTAGTTAAGCGTCTCTTGTCCAGATCTATTCTGAGAAATGTCTCTTCAAAATGAGTTTCAATTAAACGGGTTTTGATAAAAGAACTCCTCTTGGATCAGCAGAGGTCAGTAATTGACATGAGCAGCAGTCTATCTTGGTGTTCGTCCTGAAATGGAGACATGACTTTTTTTCACGTGGACCGTGGCTGCCGCCCCGTGGATGTTTGGCAGAACAGAAATGTGAAGAGCAGAGGTGCTGTTGCCTTCAGCTACGACTCGCCTGTCACTTAGTTTTGCTTTTATCCTCTGTGGCGCAGCGGGAGGGGGTGAAGGAGTCATATTTATTCCGGCTCTGAGTCTCATAGTATGGATTCCACGCTCTATTAATTCACTTAAAGTTGTTAACAAGCAGAATGCGACGTAAGCGTATTATTAGAATCGGTATTCAAAATACACTCCTCGCCAAGTACGCACAAAACCAATTAGAACCCCACCGGGATGAAACGAAACATGATTTTAATCTTCAAAGGAAAGCGTGCCAGGGAGGAAATTAAGAAAATTACACACGTCATTGTTTTGTGGATTTTATGCATCATTTTACATTAATATTTGCCTGATGCTCCTCGAGCAAGGTTTTTAATTAAAAGTCTCAGAGAGAGCCTTGAAAAGTTTGCGCTCCTTGCAGCTGTATATACAACCCGAAACAGCTCAACACGCCTAGCACGCATACACGTCCCGCACGCACCTGTCCTGCGCGTCTTACACGCTCGAGTGTGTGTTTAATCTCTCTTTTCACCTCCAATTCATCAACTTAAGCAGGCCCGTGTACTGGCTTTGTGTAATGCTCAAGTAGTTTCATTGTGATTTGCCTTTGAGATTTAATGTGTCACTGACGACCTCGCCACGGCTCACGTGTTTGCGCTGAGGGACACCACCGGGTGAATGAGGGGAACCAATTAACGACAGGGAGGAAGGACACTGTCTCCTGAAGGAGCATAGCTGCAGGCAGAACAATCACCGTGACCTCGAAATCCCTCTTGTGGCCAGAGGTGTATGTGCCAGTGACCGAGCTGACATCTCTCAGTCTGCCTGCCTGGTGGAGTCTGCTGCCATCACGGCTCTTTTCATGAAAACATGGAGGCGACAATGAGCAATACGCACATATTTACGCTCTGTTGCCCCGTCTATTAGAATTAGAAAACACTGGTGTAGACATCCTGCCTCCGTAAACCTCCTTTCTCCTTGTCTCCTTCCTTTCCCCTCCTTCCATTACAGCCCTCCTCTCCCCCTTCCTCTCTCGACAAATATGAAGCCACATCTCTCCCTCTCCCTCTATCTCTCCTCGCATTCAGAGGACAACGCGGGGGCGATCTACAGGCGGCCCACGTCTCAGTCCAGCCATGTCCTTGTACCCCCCTCCTTCTCCTTGCCCCCTCCCCTCTCCATGTCCTCCCCTGTCTCCCCAAAACCGGCCATTTGCCATTTTTCATCAATAATGGACAGCCCCCCCTTGCGAATACACCACATTGTGTGTAGTATAATGGTTCAGCCGTGCTCGTGCCCTTGAGGCATAGTTAGTGAGGTTATCTGTCCTATATTGTTAGTTTGAGAACAAGAAGGCGTGTCGCAAACCCCAACATGGTCGAACAACAATTGTCTGAACCCAAGACAGATGAATTCACACAATTGCAATTCACCTTGTCTGTCACGTATATATAACCTTGACTTTTTGTTCAAACTCAGGTGGAAGCAGGTGTGTGTCTTCTCGATGCATTAAAAGTGTGTGGCAATGACACTGGATGATGGAGACCTTCACAAACTTTAATTACGTTAATTAATTAATTAATTAATTGATTATTATTATTATTATTATTATTATTATTAAAAGCTTTTTTTTTCTTTTGGGGCAAAAATGTGTAGTGAAGACACCTGGACACTTGAGCTCCATCTCTTCTTCCTCTCATCACACAGTAATTGATACCTCACTTCATCCTATACAGATGATAAGACACGGTATGCGCGCAGAATATGTTCCTCGCAAGACAGGATTTTACACTTTCATTAACATGTCAATTAAAATCTAATCTCGCTTCGTCTCATTTCATTTCCCGGGTGCCAAATATTACCATAGGCTGCACAATTAGGATATATTATTTCCATAATTAGAAAAAATAGCAGAGACACATACTGTCTAACACGCTTATTAACAAGAGGGGAGAAGAGGAAGAAAACGTTAGTTTTTTGCTCAAGTTGAGTTTGGCATGCGTGATTTGACCTTCATGGGAGAAATGTCACAGCCTAGATTCTTTATCTGGTGGAAAACTGAGATGGATTTTGTTGTGGCAGTGGTTGAAACAGGCGGATTTAAATGAAAAACATCAGCTCTCGGGTCTTATGATTTCACTGTACCTCATTGGGAGTAGTTGCTCCGTTGTTCACAGATGCGCTCCGGCTTTGCGCGTTCCACGAGTTCTCCGCGCTCTTCGCCTCGTTGTTCCTCGGTGTGCTGCCGGGGCTGCACGGCTTCAGAAACATAAAGTCACTTTTGGCTGATTCAGGGGTCAGGCACACTTTATAACAATATGACTGTGACAGACTGCTGTTTCCATTCACCTCCATGCAGTTCGTGGGCACCTTGGCCGCGGATGAGATCTGCAGGTTGAGGTTGGATTTTTTGAACACCTCCGGGGGCGGCTCAGGCTGAAACCCCCCGCAGCAGCAGCAGGCGAACGGGGGCAGGTTGTACCCACTCAGGGTCTCCCTGTCCTTGTAGCACTTGACCGCAGCCAACACGATAATTGCCACCAGGAATATTAAAGATATTGTGCTCAGTGACACGATCAAGTAGAGAGCGAGGTTTGAGGGGGGCTGTGGGCTGAGAGTGAGGTCTCCGAAATCTGACAGCGACTCTGGCACGCTGTCTACCACTGTGAGGACAATGGAGACGGTAGCGGAGAGTGGCGGCTGCCCGTTGTCCTTCACTAATATTACCAGTCTTTGCCTTGTTGCGTCTTTTTCCACCAGCCGACGGATAGTCCTGATTTCACCGGTGTACAGAGCCACGCTGAACAGTCCCGGGTCTGTAGCCTGCAACACCTGATAGGACAGACGAGAGTTCTGCCCTGCATCCGCGTCTAGCGCCGTGATTTTGGTAACCAGATACCCCGCGTCTACTGACCGCGGAACCACCTCTGTGGCCACGGTGCCGTTTTTGGGCAGCGGAGACACAATAACAGGTGCATTGTCGTTCTGGTCCAACACAAAGACGTTGACTGTGACATTACTGGCGAGAGGAGGAAAACCAGCGTCTTGTGCCTGTACGAGAATCTGAAAGTTTCTAAGTTGCTCATAATCAAAGGAGCGCAGTGCGTAGATATTGCCGTTGTCAGAGTTGATTGAGACGTAAGTGGACACGGGCATGCCCTGAATCTGACCCTCGAGAATGGAATAAGACAGATAGGCGTTCTGGTTAGAATCGGGGTCGAATGCAGTTACAGAGCAAATGGAAGCGCCAGGGGCATTATTCTCGGTCACATAAACAGTGTATGAAGGTTGAGAGAACCGCGGGGGGTTGTCATTAATGTCTGACACTTGGACGAGGATAGTTTTCCTGGTGGAGAGCGACGGAGAGCCCAGGTCTCGGGCTGTGAGGGTGATATTGTACTCGGACACCGCTTCTCTGTCCAGAAACTCGCTCGTCACCAGAGTGTAATAGTTTTTGAAAGATGAGTGGAGCTGAAAGGGCACGTTGCTCGGAATCTGGCAGTCAACGTTCCCATTCTCTCCCGAATCCCGGTCCATGACACTGATCACAGCTATCACCGTGCCCGGTGGCGCGTCTTCCTGTACTGGAGTAGACACTGACGTGAGGATGACTTCGGGCGCGTTGTCATTCACGTCCAGGATGTCCACCAGCACTTTACTGTGGACTGCCACAGCCGAGGGTCCCCTGTCCTTAGCCTGTACATACAGCTCATATACGCTGGCTTTCTCATAGTCCACAACGCCCTTCACTCGAATTTCACCCGTGTACGGGTCCACGTTGAACAGTTCGCGCACCTTGAGGGGTGCGTGCCCGCTGAACGCGTAGGTCACCTCCCCGTTCGAGCCCTCATCCAGGTCTGTGGCGTTCAGCTTCAGCACCAGCGTCCCCCGCGGTGCGTTCTCCACCAGGCTCGCCCGGTAAACGGAGCGGTCAAACACGGGCACGTTATCGTTGGCATCTAACACTGTAATAGTTATCAGCGCTGTTCCGGAGCGCTCCGGTGACCCCCCGTCGAACGCAGTCAGAACCATCTCGTGCTTTTTCTGCTGTTCTCGGTCCAGAGGGGTGTCCAGCACGAGCTCAGCAAACTTGCTTCCATCATTGCGCGTCTGGATGTTCAGCACGAAGTGCTCGTTTGCGCTCAGCTGGTAGGAGCGCAGAGAGTTGGTGCCCACGTCCTGATCCTGCGCGCTTTCTAACGGGAAACAGGAGCCGGGCGCTGCGGACTCTGTGATGTCGAGGTTAAACTCACTCCATGGGAAGCTGGGGGAGTTATCATTCACATCTAAAATCTCCACCTCCACTCTGTACAGTTCTAACGGGTTCTCAATCACCACTTGTAAATGTAAAAAGCAGTTCGGGCTTCGTTCACACAGCTCCTCTCTGTCTATCTTTTCGTTGACGAACAGAATACCATTCTCCAAGTTCACTTCTAAATATTGCTTCTTTGCGCCGGAGACGATACGGAACCGACGCGCTGACAGCCTGGCCACATCCAAGCCCAGGTCCTCGGCGATGTTGCCCACAAAAGCTCCATGCTCCAGCTCTTCGGGGATGGAGTACCGAATTTGCGCCAGAACCAGGTCCACTACACACGCACACAAAAGCAGACATATCACCAGCCCTGTCACCGGCACCCAGCTGCCTCTGGAGAGTCTGTGATCCATGTCAGTTGCGTGCGTAAAATCAGCTCACCCAGACATCTCTCGCCTCATAAAGTCATTCAGCTGTACAGCTTAAAGTAAAAGCAAATGGAAAAAAATCTTCAGATGTAAGTTTGTAACATCTGTGTGTGTAAAGAACTTTACTGGATAGTTGAGCTGAGGGGTGGAGAGGAGAGTGAGAGCACCTCTCTCCCTCTCTGTTGTGCTCCACGCGCAACACCGGTGGTGTGTGAACGGGGGAGGCTCGCGCTTTGATTTTCCAGTGTATTAGACACTCTGAGGAACTGGTGGGGAGGCGCGTGTGTTTGTGTGTGTGTGTGTGTGTGTGTGTGTGTGTGTGTGTGTGTGTGTGAGTGAGTGAGTGAGTGAGTGAGTGAGAGAGAGAGAGAGAGAGAGAGAGAGAGAGAGAGAGAGAGAGTGAGGGAGGGAGGGAGAGAGAGAGGGAGAGAGGGGGTGGACGTAGCTCCTCGCAGCTCCGTATTGGAGGACGCCGACGCGAAGTGCGACTATAATTACTGTAGACGTTTAACCCTTTCACATCCTCTTGTCTGTTCATCTGACCCATTAAAGAGACGAGAAGGCGTAGGTTTGACACCAGACGTCAGAGCCAGATTTGGATTAGGGGACAAATTGTGGGTGTCGTTTTCTAGGCTGCATTGAACAGATGAGGCTGGACAAGGATTTGTCATGGTGACCACTGCCCTACAGGCCCAGGATGGCAGGCAGTGGTAGCTAACATTATTTTACTTTGATTTATTATAACCCCCATTATTGCTTCAGAAAAGAATAAACTATTCATCTGGGGTTCCACTATTAGAAAGAAAAAACAGGCGTGAGCACTCATTCACTGGCCAGTGGCCACTGCCAGTGGGCTCCTGGGATTTTATAATGCTTTTTAATGAGAGCC
>JAJHUR010122598.1:1154-12686 GCA_027495735.1 Lutjanus campechanus | reverse complement strand
TTATTAGAAAAAATAAATATATATATATATATATATATATATATATATATATATATATATATATATATATATATATATATATATACACACATATATATGTATGTTGGGAACCTACATATATCGGGACAGAGCGCCTCTGTCTCCAGGATAGAAAATGTAATTTTCGGGAAAATATTAATCCCTACACCCCCAAAAGGCTATTTATGGGCTCTGTCAAATTATGAAGTACAAAATTGTGCAAAAATAAAAATAACAGTAATAGTACCGAACAAACAAATAAATGAACAAAGTCAGGATCAGCACCTTGGAAAGCGCCGCGGCATCAGCGCCTTGAGAGAGCACAGCAGTACCCAACACCTGGGCAAAGCATGTTATAGCTTTAAATGTAATAATTAATTGTCGCATACTGGAAACTACTGAAAACAACATGCAGAATACAGTGTATACTGGTGTCATATGCAGTAAGCAGTATACCTTATGTGGTTTCGAATACAGCCCAAGTTTCATAAGTGGGCCGTAGTTTGGACACCTCTGGATTAGTCGATTAGTCAGGTGTTGCATACTGCAAACTTGTTATCCTCCTCACACACTTTAAAAAATTTCCATACTGCCGACATGGTGTAGGTCACCAAAGCCGTGAGTTGCACATGTGCGTGTTTGTGTGCTGCTGATGTTATTGACCTGGGCAGGCTGACATAAGGGCTGACGTATCCCACGAGGCATTGTGAGGGTTCAAGGACTGCTCATCGCTTTGCAACGTGTTAGCATATAACCGAAAAAAAGAAGCAATTCATTTGCTTAGTGTGTTTGTTTTTTTGTTTTTTGTTTTTTGCTGCCGCAGCATGGTGGGAATTTGACCAGCGCTTTAGACCTGCAAATTTTAGACTGACCAGCCGGTCGCAGGTCATGGCCGATCACGTGAAAACCGGCCCGATTCCGAGCATTGCCAATAAATCGGTGCAAGTCTAGTCATAATGCTATCAATTCACATTATCAATTTAATACCAATATACCTCCCAGTCCTTACTTGTACTACCTCTGTTACTGTATACTCATTGTGCCCAAGACTGATGCAGTTTTACAGTGGCTTGTATGTGTGGAATATTAACTGTGTTTACTTGTGGACGTGCAGATGAATGGATGTGTATCTGTGTGTGTCCCTCCCTGCTGGAAACCGCAGGGACCAATGACAGGCCCTCGTGGAGCAATTTGAGCCTATGAAGATGTACTAGTGGGAAGCTGAGAGCTAATTAGACCAGCAAAGGAGTGAGTAGTCTGTTCCTCTGAATAGGGGCAGATCTTAATATCTGCAATGGAACTGTGATTCATTTATCATGGCTTGGGACCCAAAGTGTTGGCGCCTGCTTTTGGAGGGTTCCCACCTGACAAGCCCATTAATATGGTTCAATGAGCATCAAGTCCCAGGACGCAGCTCAAAGCATTGAGCGGAAACTGAATATTATCTTTCTCCTGTTAAATATGCAGAGATTGAATTGAGGTAGTATTTTTTATCACTATAGCTCTGTTTTGTCCTGTGAAGGGTATGGCATAAGGAAACTTGTGTCCCACGTGGTGTGTGTGTGTGTGTTTCTAAGTACATGTCACTTGACAGGCTAAATGGGTACACACCCTGTGCAGGCTTTACCACTGTCCTTCCCAGAGGCAGCACACTCACACCTATATACGGTATTTGCCGATAAGGATGAGTATTTTGTTGGACCAGTTATAGAAGACCATCTGCATTCATGTCTTTTCTAGACCTGACAATGACTATTGACAGTCTAAACTGATCAAGTGAGAATAAATCTTCAAGGGAAACCTCATGAATGACAGTCTGAGTTTCAGCCAAGTTTTTTGAGCACACCCGTGTGGTTCTCATGTTGAATTTAATGGGCGCATCTACAAGACGGACAGAATCAAAAACATTACAATCCTACTTTGTCTGCAGATTGCAGAATTCAGGCTGATTTCCAGTACAGTTAAGAAACACACATTTCCACAACATGGTACAGCTCAGCTCTACTCCACTCACTTCAAGTTCCAGGAATTTTTTTAGTTTTGTTTTCAACTGCAGATAGTATCTCCTCAACATGGGGTTCTTGGCTGATCATTTTCATGGCATCACATGAAGCTACTCTGACATCATTATTAATGCAACAAAAAACATAGGAACAATGGAGGATACTGACGGAATGGGTGCTTGTCAGAGCAAGGAGACAAACAAGACAAAAGACTGCTCTGTGTCACATAAGTGATGATTCTGGTGGTGATTCCCTGACCAGTGTTTTCGCTCCACCTTAAGTGAAGCTACACCATGGTGAAGCCACACCATGGTGAAGCCACACCATGCAGTGGAAACAGGATTAGTGTGCACAATTTTCATTCATTCAAGTGGATATCTACTGAAGCATTCTATAACTTAAAAAAAGGAATAAACAATAATTAATTTTCACAATTCGCAATATTTTTAATTATATACTTTCAGATATGGTCAATGTGAATGGAAGAAAAACAAATAAACAAAAAGAAAAAGACATTAGCAGTGAGCCATTATGAACACATGTTGAAGGGATAGGTCCAGCGTAAGCCCAGCTGGCATTTCACTGCACATGATTTCTACCATCCATGCTTCCATCCATCTATCCATCCATGAAAACCAAAGGAGTGCTCTCGCTATGCTCTGTTGGGCTAAAAGGCTAGAATGTTGCTGCTGACAGCCCCCAGTTAAAGCTGTCACTACACTCCAGGGCCAAATGGTTGCTACTTAGGGAAACCAACAACACAGTCCTCCCATTGGGCTTTGATTGATCGGGGCCCCTGATGGCCTGTGACAGTAAAAACAGTAGCCTACTAGAACTTTTTTTTCTTTTCTTTTTTTTTTAATTCAAAGTTTAAAATATTCTGTAACGACAACAACAAAACAAACCAACAAACAAAACAAAACAAAACAAAACAAAATAGGGTGCAAAATCCCAAGTCACTACCATTTTACACTGAATGCCCAATTAATGGAGGTTTTACAGTTTCAGTTCAGTGAGTAGGAGGCAGCTTATGTGATGACATGTTCAAAGGAGTTGGGTTACGTGAAAACTTGCTGTATTTAACTAAAAAACTAAAGAATAATTACAACTATTTCTAACATATTTTTTAAATGTTGCTTATGGTACTTACATAACAATATTTGATAGGCCATGTGCAACAGAATGGCACAATCAAAAGTCCCGGTTTCAAAAACATCCACACATTCATGCCACTGACCTTAGCAAAAATGGGATATGTGATCTAGATACAAGGGTAAGAAAATGGACTACTGGCCAACAAAAATGTCACTGTATCTGTGTTTGTACTGGTTCACTAGACATCGGCCTGGGTGATATATAACAATAGCGATATCTATAGGTGCTAGACACATCAGCAATTGCAATAAGAATATTCAATAGTTTAATTTAAACGCACATAACAGATACACCCCAGCTAATAAACAGCCTGTCATATCCCTTGATAATGTAGTATACAACGAGTGACACGCGAGCGGCCAGTCATTTAACAGACAAACCCCAGGTGTAGTCCTGGCCTGGCTCAATAACAGCCTACCATGAGGATTGGGTGGCTTAAAAGTATTACTGTATATCAGAGTATTAAGAAATCCCACATCAGGGATGATTTTAATATTCCCCATAAAGATTTTTATAAGTAGCTCCAAATTCGTCACTTTATGGGGTCTCTCTTGAGGACAGGCGGGATCCGCATGGGACTGTCAGAGCTGGAAAACACTATAGTTTTGTCCAAATCTCCCAAAGGACTGATTTCCAAGATTCATGCTTCATTACTTTATTCTGATTCTCCAGGCTATGACTCTCTGAAGCTGTTATGGGAGCACAATTTGGAGGCGACGTTTAGTCCTGTAGACTGGGACAAGATCTGCAGCGGGGTTTTCCCTAAATGTATTTCAATTTCTATACATGAACAAAACTTTAATTTTTTCACCGAACTTATTACACACCTGTTTGCCTCCAGAGAATGTTCCCTGATACCTCCAATCTTTGTTATAAATGTAAAATACACAAAGGTATATTTATCCACTTATTTTGGTCATGTGACCACATCCGGACTTTCTGGAAGGGGGTTCACTCTGTAATCCAGGAGGTCACTGGTAAACAATTTTCACTGTCTCCTTCTTTCTGTCTTTTAAACCATACTTTAGATCATTTCTTTGACACGGATACTAAATCTCTGTTAATAATTCTTTTGTTTCTGACAAAAAAAAGTATCTTGCTGCGGTGGTCAACTCCCCAGGTCCCTACAGTCGACATGTGGATATCGCAGATTTCTGCTCTTATTCCTCTTGAGAAGCTGACCCATGACCTTAATAACAAATCGACAGATTTTGGAGGATCTGGGAACCGTTGCGCTCCTTCCTACAGAAACTATAACTAATCATTTGTCCCTGGAAGATGAGAGCTGACTGCCCTTTCATTTATTTCATATGTGCTACTCATTTACCTGTCTCCTGTCGTCTTTTTATTCATTTATTTTATTTTATTTTATTTTTTTAATAAACATATATATATTGCAGCGCTCTCTGTTAGTTTGGGGAGGGACTTTTTTGTTGTTCTGTATGTCTTGTTTGTTGTCTGTTTTTTTCTATTGTTTGTGCTCACAAAATGGAAAAACCAATAAAAAGAGTATTAAAAAAAAGAAATCCCAATGGTATAGTTTTTAATACCACTTTCAATACAGATGCTCCTCTTTCTATTAAACAGACAGGTGTATAAAACTGATCGTGTATCATAGTGCATGGCATGTACAACCAGAGGTCAGTCTCTGGACAATGCAGCTCTGCTGAGCTGATAAACATGGCATTTGGAGTATGAAGTTACACGACAACATACTTCCCTGAGAATATTTTGGATTTAGTCCCGATGATGACGGTAAGCTAACAAACTGTGCAGAAAACTGATTGGTCAGAGTAGCGTACTGTAGTGAGTGTGTAACTTTAACAAATGTGAGAGAGGGTGAGGGGTGAGACACTGGGGGGCTCAGACATCCGGAAGGAGCTCAGAGTAGAATTGATGCTCCTTCATGTCAAAAAAAAAACATTTTACCAACATAGCTGCTTCATGCTTTGGAATACACAACATGCCTTTCGTAAAAAGCTATGTGATCAATATTTGTCGACATCTAGTGATATGAAACTTTACTATCGCAACTTTTTAGCTATATCATTAAGGCCTGTACTAATGCAGCATTGCAATTGCATTCACACAGATGTGTTTTTCTGCCTTGCCCCTGGCTCAGCATTTGGCATACTGATGCCCCTTGTGGAGCTTTTTTAAACACATACATATAGAAACGCACAGAAGGGACCAAACACAGATTTCATCAATTGTCAGTATATTGTGGTATAACTACATCAGGGATGAGGGGACTGAAGCAGAGAGAGATGGAGTGATAGACGGATGGAACTAAAGTAACATATTGTGACAAGTCAATTTCACCCACTCGCTGGGGAACAATGAAGCAAAAAAACCTCTATTTGTAACAGTGTGTTTAGACACACACAAACACTCACTGGTGCTACCTTACCAGCTATTTTTCATTTCAATATCAAAAACAGCTTTCACAGAATCCACATGAACCCAAAACATACAGAAATAAAAAATGTATAAGTGATGAGAGACAAAATGTAGCGGGATGAATGTGACAAGGGCGCAGAGCCAGCAAGCGAAACAAGCAGAGAGGTGAACCTGAAGACAATGTGACATGAGGACAGGATGTGTTTTTGTAATGGCTGGAAATGAATGTGAACAAATGAGGTGATGTGCCTATGAGCACACACATTTGTGTACTTTCCCCTGCTGGTGGGACGTCAAAAGTAAATTCAGCCATCAATGCATGCCCCCAATACACACATGCACACACACACACACCCTCCCATGCTCTGTCATTAAACACAGTCTACTGCTCTCTCACTCTCACACTCAAACCAACCAAACACATCATTATGTAGTCAAAGTCATCTAGGAGCAACCAAACCATTACACATGCTAATTATTAAAGAGTTTTCATTCAATTACACACACACATACACGCACGCGCGCACACACACACACAGGCTAACATACGGTTCATATTCCATTTCCATTATGGACATTCAAAAATAAGAAGCATATATTGTGACAATGCACTATGGGAAAATGAGTTGTTGAGTCCCCATTAAAGCTTCAAATTGTATCAAGATGCAAATGAAGGTTACAGCATACAATCTAAAGAAATATGCCATTTGAGTGAAGCCTGTACATGTTTATTTACATATATGATATGTGAAAATATTTAGTCAGACAGAATATGGATGAAAACTGTACAAATGATGTGAATTAAAACAATAAAGGACTATCTGTACCATGCTTTTCACATAGCAACCAAGGCTAAGAACAAATCTACATTGAACTGGTAATGTATGTGCTGCAGCATGGACATAAGAAGAAGACAGCAGCAGGCATTCATTTGTATCCTGCTATACGACGGTTGATTATTCCGTTTATAGAGACAGTAATTATGTGCAGTGCTTGAGCTGAAAAACAAACAGCAGAAGAATACATGGTGAAATTTTAAACCTTAGTCATCTTAGACAAAGATGTTTGTCTAAACTCTGTGAGCATGTCTTCTTAAACTGGTCTCAACAGGCAGGATTTGATCCTGCCTAACTTTATACCAACAATCAGTTATACCAGCAGCCATGAACAACAGAAATAATGCAACTATAGATAAAGTCAACAAGGAAAAAAACTAATTGAAACCTCTCCACCCACATCAATTACACATTCAATCGATGCAATTAGCCTCCTAATTAGCAATTAAGTATACAATCACATACACAATATACTAACAAGACATTGCTAATAACTGGCTGGATTCTCATCAACAGAGGGCTTTGATTCTTGTAGTGCTGTAGGGTTTTGTACTCTGTAATGATTGAACATGTAAGATGTATAGAACACAATGAATAATGGTATAGAATCAAACAGAATAAAGCTCAAGAGTACCAGCAAGGACACAAACTGACAAATGAACACTTGACAGTACTTCTGCAATACGATTAGTCTAAACTCTCACACTCTATGTCAAGTGTGAAAATAAGATTGAAATGTCAACTCACAACATTAATTACAGTTATAACAATCTGGAGCTTAACACACTCGAAACTAGGGGTGTAAGAAAATATCAAAAATATTGAGTATGAGGATATTATGTTTTGTGATGCTGTATTGATTCTCCAAACACTGTATCATGATATTTTGGTACATGCAGAAATTTGTGGCAGTGGTTAATTTTGTGTTGTATTTAAACCCCCGACTACTAGATGTCAGTGTTGTTATCTATGTTCACTGTTCTGATTGCATAAAAAGTTAACTTTACCCCTGTATCATGATACATATTGTATTGTCAGATTCTTGCCAATAGACAGTCCTACTCAAAATACTCTTTGCAGCCAATAAACAAAACTGTCTTTTAAATTCACTGTCTCTGAAAATGTGTTCTCTCATATTGCCAACATAATGAAAAGAGATAGGATTATGTCTTGAGTGGCATATTCCTTTTATTTTTTTAATATTGTAATCTAATACTGTCACGGTTAAAAAAAAAAAAGAAAAAAGAAAAAAAAAAGAGTACTTCCTGTTCAAGTTCAACCTGCCTAAGGAGCTGCTGATCCAGTTCTACATTGCAACAACCAAGTCTGTTCTCTGCTCACCCATCAGTCTAGTTTGGATCAGCCACAAAAAAGGACAGGAATAGACAAGAACAGACAGTCGGGACTCCAGAGGAAAATGTTGGTGTCAACCTGGCCTAAATTCAGGACTTATACAGGTCCAGAGGTGGGAAACGGGCAGGACACTGCAGACCACAGAACTGCACTTAATAAGAAAAATAGGTGAGAGAATGTTTCATTTCTTGATATTTTGTGAGTTTATTTTGTTAATTAGAGGTAGTGAACAAAAGTAGCATACATAATGTAGTGAACTTGCCACTCGCAAACATCTCCCAGCTGAGACAGGAGGAGGTGGGGATGAATATATCTCCAGTAGCTGGTTGCTGGGCTCACGGTGGCCCGTTGGGATTTTTTTTTTTTACATAATGCCCAGTCTTAAAGCAATATTGCACCTCAGAATGATAGACCACTCAATATGTACTCACCCCTATGCCGATGTGAGGATGGGTGAAGGTCTTCCGTTCACAAAACAATCCTGGAGTTTCAGCAGAAAACAGGGTTGCAGCCAATGACAGTGAACGGTGACCACGGATAAAATGTTAAAAAAAAAAAAAAAAAGAACACAAAACAAACACAAAATGTCTCCATCCTGCTCGTGTGGTGTAATCCAAGCGTCCATGAGCCGCGACATCAAAATTTAACCACAAAAGACGCCATTTACACCGTGTTTTTAGCCAGGATGTCAACTGTAGCCTGTAGCAGGTAGCATGTAAACATGGCGTCGATGTATCGTGAGACTTCGTATATCTCGTGATATTTTCACACGTACATCCATTAAGAGATATACAAAGTCTCACGATCCATCTCGCGAGATATATGTTTTGTTTCATGTTCTTTTTTTACATTTTATCCGTGGTCACCTTTCACTGCCATTGCTGCAGCCCTGTTTTCTGCTGAAACTCCAGGATTGTTTTGTGAACTGAAGATCTTCACCCATCACATTGGCATAGGGGTGAGTACATACTGAGTGGACTATCATCTGGGGAGCAATATCACTTTAATCTGTTCTTACCCTTAATTTGCAGAGCTTTGCCTTCCATGTTATTAGCTGTTATGTCTATTCCTGTGTATGTACATTGAGACCAATGAAAAAAACACCAAAACACCAATGTGACACCATTGATCTAAGCAAAGAAAAATACACAGATAATCTACCCAGCAATTACATATAACAAAGATTATTTGTCAGAAGAAGAAAAAGGTTAAAGTCAACTCATCCTTAATAAAGACCAGAAGAAACACAAGTGAACCATGAAACACCGTTCAATATATGAACTGTTCAGACAGCGGCAGTGTACTGTTTTCTCAGATGAATCATGTCTTTCCGCAGGATGAATTGACTCTTAGCTGTGCATTCAACCAGTTAGAAAAGAGGTAATAATTACAGGAAAGCATCGAATAAGAGTCTAGTTATCTTGTCAGAAGAACACAGTAAGTATACAGCACTGTAGTTTAACAATTGCTAAATGCTACTTCACAGTCCATTCACGTGTAGTTGAAATGACACATCCTGTGTTTTCTTGCCTCATGTAACAAGTACATGTCAACTTACTATGTCATCTTCAATACAATCATTACGATTTTTAACACTATTCATGTGTGTGGTTTGGTAAAAACATCACAGATCATGTGCACTTTGCATTCAGACCTGGTGTGAGTCAATAAACAGAGCGAGCTCAAATCATGCTAATCCTGGACACCAAAGTGCTGAAGATTCCATACTGCTTCAACAGAGACACAAAGAATGTTAAAAATGTGAGCTGAACACTGTTCTAGATTGAATGAACTGAAAAACTGAAAACACTGAAAAAAAGTGTGTGTGTATGTGCATAGGTACTTAGGCATGTTTGTGTATGTAAAACTGAACTTATCAATGACTGTTTATTAAATAGCAGGCAGAGCTTCCAGGTCTGAAAAGTAAAGCAAATGTCGAAGGGCCTTCAACCTGCATTCTTTCTAATGGCCAGCAGGGAGAGACTCATGGTATGTAAGTTTATGAGAAAATGAGTTTACTTTTCACTTGATTTATGAGCTCAGTAAACAGTTTCCTATTGAGGTTATGGTCTCTATCACTAGTTTCAAGTCTTCTTCAATACACCATGATGTTCATTTTGTAAATTATAATCCCAATTAGAGTAAAAATGGATCATAATGCAGGATATGCTCTAGGGCGGGGCCACTGCGTGATTGACAAGTCATTCTTAGTACATCCAGTGCAACACAGGGCACACCAAACTCAGATCAAACTGTCAAACTAGGCAGTGATAAATAAAATAGGGATCAAGATTCTGTTACTGAATTGCCTATTTCTCACCTCAAATGTGGTCAGAAACATGTTTTAGTGAATGTTTCACTGTACTACAAGAAACTTTGCGTCCATTTTTCCTGCTAAACACAGAAGCCAAAACCAAGCACCACCCAGCTTGCAGTACGACACCACCAGCTTCACGCTTGAGGCTTCAAAACAGTAGTCATCACAGTGGGTTGGGTGACATCACAGTGGCTTGACACACAATAAATATTAAACAACTAAGACAAGATAGCAGTTGAATCTGTATATAGTACATCCAATTCTGGAATAAAACAAATACAAAAACATGTAGGGAAAACAAGCAGGTAAAGAGCTAACACCACTGAAATCAGGCTATCTATATTCTTTTAAATATAGTTGAATGCTTTTTAAAATCTTTTTATGACCTAAAAAAAACAAAAAAACAAAAATCTTATCCAAGAGCATAATAAATGCACATTACGGTTTCACAATAGTAACATGGATATTTCTCCAATATTTATAGGTATCTTGATTCAATAAAAATCATCACATACAAATGATTGGAAAATAATAGTTCAAATATTTAACACCATGAACTGTGTTTTACTGTTAGGCATGACATGAAACAAATCCAACTGTCTGAATTATCTCTTTTTTGCTATTTACATCAGAAAATTGGGGATCGACTTAATTTTTTATGTGCTTGTGGTTGATGCTTTTTACCTCTGCACAGTTACAACACAGTCCAGTGCACCTGCAGAGCTGCTGCACCACGCTCAACTCTTCTAACGGCTACACAAGTCTCATGTTTTACCTGTAAGACTCTGTCTCTGTCAGCCACACGGGAGGCAACTGGTTCAAAAGCTGAACCAACTCAGCCAACTTCACTAAGACTCTGCATCAGAGCCGAACTGCTCCGTTCTTCATTTCCATCACCATTTCCACCGTTTCCGTTAAAGTTAGTTCTGTAGTTAGGTAATTCTGAGACTAAAGCTGGTTTCCGGCATGCTGTTATTTTGTTACTCTGTTTATAATGGTGCAGCTGTATTAAAAAGTGCAGTGATTTGACAGACAAATTGTGAGTGGACTCTTCTTGACTGATGATTTAAAAATAACCTATGTTTCGGGTGCAGGCCTAGTGATGAAAAAATATTAAGCTGATCATTATGACAGTGGACACTACACATGAGCTGTAGTTTAATAACACAGAGAGAGAGAGCGAGAGAGAGAGAGAGAGAGAGAGAGAGAGAGAGAGAGAGTTCCATCTCATACACATGCAGGGCTTCCACACAACTCAGCAACTACCATTGTTTGCAGGGCTATTGAATCTGACTGCACTGCTTTGAACAGGTGTCATGTTATTGTGTCCACTCCCTGTAGTTTCCACAGCAACTTCGATAAAGAGCACAGAGGATAAACAAAAAGCAAAGGGAGATAATATACATCAATACATCTGCTGTCAACACTGTTTTCATCTGGCCACCATACG
>JAJHUR010122597.1:4258-14384 GCA_027495735.1 Lutjanus campechanus | reverse complement strand
TCTCTCTCTCTCTCTCTCTCTCTCTCTCTGTGGGCAGGAGTGGAGAGGTGAAAAAAATACTGGGAGAATTGCAGATTCTGCCTTTGATTTTGATTACTGAAAGGTCATTTCAATCTATTTTTGATTTAATAATGAAAGTGTGACACCCCTAGTATTTTTTTTTTTTTTTACCACACTTTAAGTCTCCATGCCTCTCTCTTGCCATCCAATGGATATTTCTTTACACCTGCCCTCGATGAACACATGCATTTAATATAGAAACAGGTCACATAAATACTCTGCCAAACACACACAAAGAGATATGCAGGCATTTGTGTGTGTGTGCACAATAAATGGAAGTACACAGAGGCGCTCATACACACAAACATGCGCGGCCACATTGTCCCCTCAGTGGTAATGAAACCCACTCTGATCAATGGTGAAAGACGGGCCAGTCAAGCAGCGATTCACCCGCTACGGCAAACAAATAGCCTGGCTGACCAATGCACCTCCGGCAATTGTGGCCTACATCACAGAGCAGCATTAGCCAGCGTTGCTAATGAGCTATTACAGCGGTGACCTTCGGGACAAACTCATTACCAGGTGACAATAGACGGCAGACAGAAGCTAGATTCATTATCATAATTATCAGCGCCGCCTTTATTGCAGCTCACCGGGGTTGCTGGTTGAGGTGCACACTTGTGTGTTTGTGTGTGTGTGTGTGTGTGTAAATGAAAAACAGAAGACAGAGAGCGTTACAAGCAGTTATAGACCATTACAATCCTGTGAAAAATTATCTCCTCGCCTATACCATAGCTCCGAGCATTTTAACTCGAATTCTCTCATATTTTATCCACTGTAATAAGGAGGTCTGTACTTTCCAATAATATTTGGATGAGTCCATTTTGCCCCGTCGAATTGGAATGAATCTTCTTCTTTTTTTTCTTTTTTTTTTTTAACCATCACGCGTGGAAGCTCCAGCTCTAAATCTGGTGAATAGGCCCATTACAAATCCTGTCTCAGCTTGCTCACACGAGTTTGACGATGGACGGCCTCTTCAGGGCTTTGCAGCTGCTCCATCTGTTCGGTGGAATCCATCAAACGCGTATCTATCAATCTGCTCCCTCAGTGCTCCGTCTCTTGTCGACTTGCAGCAGGAAGTTTACAAACTTGTGCTTCTCAGGCTGCAAAGCAGAGGGAGGACTGGATTAGCAGGGGTGAGTATATTAAATATGTCATATAATACCTAATTTCTGCAGCAGGGATGTGACTTGACGAATGACTTCCCTGGAAGCAATCATAGCTGTTCTTCTTACTGTAAAGCCACCTATACCCAGTGTGTGAAACACCTCGTGGCAATCAGGCCCCCCCACCACCAAGTGCTCCAGTAGTCTAACTCAGACTCAACACCCAGTTGGTTTGCAGACCATTTGCTACAGAGCCACGTATGGAAGAAGGCCTTACCAGAAGAGAAATAAGAATAAGAGAAAACACAACAATATTTTCCTGTATTCATGTTTGTGAATAAATGTTTAGCACTTTTAATAATGAAGAATGGACATAATGAGCTTTTAAGAGATATTTTAGTGACAACTGCGAGAAGTGATGATACTTTTTTAAAGGATTTTTTCAGAGACACCTCAGTGTTTTGCTGTTGAGGCTTTCAGGGGGTATCAAGTAAGACCAGAGCTGGTCCTGACCTCTGCAAGGCCCAAAGCAAAATTATGCTAAGCGGCCTTTCTAACTGACCTGTGAGCCATATAAACCGTTTACCACTGCGACACAGTCACACCTGACAGGAGCCCAGTGCTTCCACTACAGTTCTCCCTCCTTTAAACCATCTCCATCTGTTGGCTGGAGAATAAGTAGATCTATACAGAAAAGAATGAGAAACCAAAAAAAATCAATAATTATTGAACAGAATATTTCATATAGAAATTTAAGAGGAGTGAATATTAACATTAATGTAGAAAATACTAAAACAACACAGTGTAATTAGTCTGTTAATTGATTTTTAATTAAATGTTTAATCAGTCATCAATCAGTGTCAACTTATTAATTTCTGTCTTGCAATTTTCCAGGGTTGTAATCAGTGGTGAACTAATGCATGAATTAATGCACGAGTTAACATCAACTAATGTATTAGTTAACATGAACTAATACCTGGATTAAAATATTATAACATGAGCTAATGCTTGAACCAATTCATGAATTAAAACATTTTTTTAAAATGAGCCAACTCATGGAACTAATTCAGGAACTAGTGCATTAGTTAACATGAACTAATACATGCACTCAGGTATGTATTCATGCATTAGTTAATGCATTCGTTAACACAAACTAATACATGAATTAATGCATGAACTAATATACTGCGAGTTTCATTTCGTACATGCATATATGAATGCACATTCATATGTGACACACTTATCTTTTCCTTTTGCAGATTATAATCACTGTTTGGTGTTTATTAAACATGATAAATAGTTGTATTCCACACTGGAAGTGGCTGCAGCACGACACAGACAGACAGACTGCTAACACATTTAACATTTGACAGACAGAGGGAGATGCATCACGCACTGCAAGCTATCACAGCAGCCTAACGTCACTGTTACCTGCTGATAACAAACTTTGAGAGGAGAAAACTCAGGTTTACCTGATTACTGTTCACCCCACTCACTCTCGTGATTTTCTCTTTAGGTCTGCTTCATCCTCTCATCAAAGTTAAACAAGGCAGGAGGTGGGGCCCTTGTGTACCTCACGGAGCCCTTTGTAACTTGCATAGTTACAAATTGGACAATGTGTCCTAACTGTGTCCTCAATTAACTACAGAAATAAATATTTGTATGTTTGTATGCATGTATTTTTAGTCATAGTAAGTTGCCATTTTATTTCTCCTAGTCCTGTTAATGGAAATCAAAATACACATTTTTAAACCGTAATTCTTATTGGCTTTGACTTAGAAGTGCTACAAAGTTGACACATTATAGTTGAGACTCATCTGATAGCAATATCAAATATTTTTGTCAAAAAGTATCTCCACCTTTTTTAAACCAGGAAGTGAGGCAGAGGTCCTCGGGGTATAGCTAACCCTTTTCATGCCTGATTAAATCATGTTTTTGTGAAACTGGCAGAGTTCACGGAAATTTGGGACACAACTGTAAAGGGCCAACATTTTCATTAAAAAAAAGAAGAAGAAAAAAGATTTTAAAACAAAGATGATTGTAATGGGACATTTTATACCAGTGGTATCAGTAGTTAGCATTAGTTCTTGATCTTGAAGGGTTTTAACACATTTTTATATTGTTTGAAGTTGTGAATTCTTATCTGGAGGAGGGGTGTTTTGTGGCACAGAGCAAGTTTAGAAATTCAAAAAAAATTTAAGCAATATATTACATATTTTCTATATACATAAATACTTAAAGTATACATTTTCACCAAATTGATATTAATACATTTTCACGCTTTTTTTCCCTGTGATTTGTCCCAGTTCTTAAGAATGGGTGACATTCATCGTCAGTTTTGTTAGATTTAGTGAAATTAGCCTATGCTTATGAACGTTGGAGAGCACAGAATGTCAACACACATTTACATTAAACCTAATTCCCTGACACTGGCAGCTTCGTCATCATTAGGAGCTTATCAATAATTCAGTTAAAGGTACACAGAGACGTCATTATGTTCATTTGTACCTGCTCAACCTACAAAATGATCTCCAGAAATGGATGTGGTTTATACCTGAAGTTAACTTTACATCTGGCAAATGTTTTATTTTCTAATCAGGTATTCACTGGCACTGTGATTGCTGTCCCTCCAAAGCATCAAAATGATTTAATATTTCCATATAATTCATTATGAAGTATATACTCACATCCTTAGACTGCAATTTTTTAAATCTCTCTGTCTTTTTATTTTTAGCTAAACTTTAAAAGTTTTAGTATTTTTCTCTTGAAGGGAATAATCTCGCATTAAATCAGTAATTAATTAAGGTAGATGTGTGACCTTTTTCAACTATGCTGAAGTATTTATGGAGCTGACTTTTTTCCAAATAGTAACAAGCGACTTCAGATAGAAGAAGTTTCCGTTTCCACTGCATTATTTGTCCTTTGACCAAATAACATATTAAGATAATAAGTCACTTCTCATGTTCCCGACTAACTGAGAATAAATGAAGTGATGAATAGTTTTCTTTGGACAGCTACAACTTCAGTCTGATGTTCAGAGGTGAAGAACTGCGACTTATCATTTTGTTGGCATTTAAAATGTTAAGAAGAATTAATGGAGCTGCACCAGAAGCAAGGGAGGAAGAAGAGGGGTGGGACAAAGGCACTGAAGGGCAGAGAGAGAGGACAAAAGACAAAAAGTGATTGATGCAAAAACAGAGGTGGGGCAAAACAAGTCTCACAGCGGTGGCCAGACTTAGACCAGTTTTCACTTTGGGGGTTGGCACAGAAATTTGTCAGATTTTTTTTTCTTTTTCTGCATGATGCAGTGCTGTGGGCTCAACAGTCGTTTCAGGTCACTAAGCTAAAAGTGACTGCAAAACAAGCGTTCCAACTAGCCGAGAAGGGAGCAATATAAAACTGGATGCAGAATATGGCGAGTCAGTTTGTCCAACAACCCCCCTAGTGTCCAATCAGCTCGCTGGAGTCATCACTCCTAAAAACCTGACATGGACAATGTGACAAGTAACAAAGAGCAAAATATATTTTAATTGCTCGGTAGAATAACTTTAGTGTTCCAGGCTTTCCACATCCACTCTAAGCTTCTAACAAACAGAGGATAGTTCACCACGCTAAATACACAGTGACGATTATAGCTGCATTTTAATTACACAAACATTATTTAAGAGACTTTGTATACCCTCTGTCGTCTTTTATCCATGCACTGTAATTTAGCTCCCATAATTACAAATACGAATGTTTAGTCAACATGCTCGTAGCTGGATTGGAAAACCCAGAGTTAATAGAGCCAGTTGATAACCGGCTTTGTGATACCGGTTATGCAAGATGGCCAATGTTAGGTTTAGTTCAAGGTGCAGTAAGCAGTTCTGGAGAAAGACACTTGATTGCTTTGTTAATTGTTGCGTCTCATTCCCAATACGTCAAATAACATTGCTCTGGGTTGGTGGCTTGGACCCAGTATGTCATTATTTGACTACCTGGGAGTGAAACTCAACAATCAACTTTCTTACTGACCTGGCCAAAATCTCATCACAGGCAGGATTAAAGGCTGGGGAAAAGTGCAGAAATCTCTTACTTTCACCACTTGAATCACAAAATGCTGGAAGGTTATTATGGATTTTTTTTTTTACCCATTGACACCAAAAATAAACTGCCTTCCCCAGCTCTAAGTCAAGTAACACAAAAAGAGCCAGACTAAGTTGAAGTTGCATCATGATACAAGCCCCTGGAAACAACATACAATAAATGCCAGTGCCAGTGATGTGATATGTGATGTAGCCAGCTAGTTAGCTGTCAGACTGTGAGAGAGATAAGGAGTATGTGACAGAGGAAGGGGGAATTTATAGCTCATGTTGTGATAGTTTCATGTAGGTTACCTGTCTTTAAGAGAAAGAGAGCTTGACGTCTGCCTGGATCCATTTTTTTTCCATTAATCATATTCGATCACCCGTGCGTACAGCCCCGCTCCACAGGTGCACCAGCTGTTTTGCCTGACACGCTTTTCCAGGGCGTTTTTTGAAGTGGCCGTGCCCGTAGCGGTGTGTCTCTGTCTGAGCGGGGTTGGCTGCAGGCTCCAAGATTCACCAGCAGGAGGGGAATGAAGAGCTGAAGCACACAGAGCCTGAGGACCAACACAGCACATAATGTATCACATTTTTAACAGTTAAATTTTCACCTACTTTACTCGAGTATTTTTGTTTTCTCTTACTTTCTACTTGCACTTGACTTGAATAATCTCCTGCACAAAATTCACATGCTGTCCAGGAGGATAGAAAGTAATTAAAATTAGCGCTACTTCATGACTACATCAGAAATAAGAATTCAGTTACATGCATAATGAGTACTATTGGTGTTAGTATATTTTGACACTTTTGTACTTTTACTTAAGTAAACTTTTGAATGCAGGACTTTTACTTGTAACAGAATGTTTCTTCACTATGGTCTTGCCATTTTTGCTTCAGTAAAAGATCTGAGAACTTCTGCACAACCCATGACAGAAGTTTGCTACCGACCCCTTCTTGGTCTGTGCTCATGGTGCATTTTTTTCCCCTTAGGAGAGCACACCTTCTCTGACTCTGATTGGCTAGCACTTGTTGTCTTCGTTGGTTTGGGTTGTTTGGGTTGGGTAGGTTTAGGCATGAAGAGTGAGAATGGGTAGGGTTAAGGTAAGAATATCAGGGTAAGCCAATCAGAGGCATAGTAGGACAGGTCATGCTTTTGCCATCCTGGGGGGAAAAAATTGCGCATCTGGCAGAACGTCTGTTAACTTTTCCATTTCCTGTTTCCTGTACTTCCATCCCTGCTATATGCTAGGCTTGTCTATGTTGCAAAGAAAAATAGTTAAAATAAGCAACATATAGTTAAATCTTAAGTCAGCTGGTGTTTGCAAAATGCTTGCTATCTAGCTAGCAAGGCTGAGCAGTAATGTTGTATCTAAGCTTTGCATTATACATCTATGTTAGCTAGTTAGCTAGCATTTTGCTAATCTTAGCTGTCTTAGGAAAAACAGGAAAGGGTTGTCTCTAGAAGGGAACCCTAGATTTGCAAAACTCTCATGAGATTTGTATGCTGGGTAAGTCTGGGGTTCCCTTCTAGATAAAACCATAGGTTTTTTCACGCTGAGGTTCTGCCATGTATTAAGTTTTCTCAGCTGTTATTGGAGCACAGAGGGAAAAGGGGCGGGACATAAGAAAGGTCAATTGGCAGGAATGATTTCACACAAGAAAGGGAGCTCTGTGTGTGGTGGGCAGCCTTTATGCTCCAATACCAAGCAAAAGCAATGACAAATGGAGGAGGGAACACAATAAGGGAGCCATGATAAATAACAATAGAAGAGGACAGAGGATGCAGGGTTGAAAACAGGAGCAGGGAGACAGTGATGAAGGAAAAAGAGGAAACAGGAGGCAATAAGGGAAAGGAGGAAGGGATGAAGGGAGGGAGGGTGGAAAGCAAAGGAAGGAGGGATGTGCAGAAGAGGAAAAAGTGATCAAGATTAAGGAGGGAAGAGGTAATGAAGAGCAGCTGGATGGGAGGGATGAAAATCAGTGGAGTCAAAAAGGAGGCAGGGAGGGAGGTGGAGGGGGAGAACGGAGGGAGGGAAGACAAAGGAGGGAGGAAAGAGGGATGAAAAGAGGAGATGATTGGCACAGAGGAGGAAGGAAGCAGAGGAAGAGTGGAGGAGAAGAACAAAGTAAAGCAAGAAGTGCTATCAACATCGAGAAGCCAAGAGGGAGAGATGGATGAAGAACAGGATGGTTGAAAAGAGCGAGGGATGAAGGGAGGGAGGCCGTGACGGGGAGCCATTAATAATTTATGATAGCCTCAGCTTTTCAAAGCAGCCCAGCGGTCCCGCTCCCTGCTTTCCCCTGACGTTTAATTTGTCTGAAAATCAGCGAGCGTGGAGTCTGATTATCGTCTCCGTCTGCCAATGCCTCTGCCTCAATCTCCCTGACACCGAGGTGAGATCACAAGCTGTTCGGTACACACATGTCAGCCCAGAATCCTTTAGGTGAAAACAATCCTCGTCTATAAGCTCCGTCCGTACAGACGCAAATTATCTCTGTGTAAAGCATCTCTGAACCTCTCGCACCTACCTTGAATTAAATGCCCAGATACAGACTTTAGATCTTCTATATTATTCCATTTATAAGCCTGTTATACTGACAGGGAAAGTGCAGGACTTGCAGTAAAGTGCCCTTGTCCGAGCTCACTCAGTATACTTTTATAGGCCTATCTGGTGGGCCTGTTTCTGAATGGCTGAAGGAATGAGTCGGTCTCTTGCAGTAAACCAAGGAAACTGAAAAAGAAAGAAAAGAAAATATCATTACACCATAAACCATCGTGCTATGCTTGGTGCCAGACTTTGGTGCCACTTCTATTGAAGCCTATAGAAGAAGCATGAAGAAGCACACTTAAACCCAACACATTTATGTAGTATGAGGAAATGGCTCGACCAAATGAAGGAACACAATTCAGAGAACAGCATACTGTCTGATTTTTCCAAGTGTGTGCATATGTTCATTTGTTGTTGCCCTCCAAATAGTATCCAAAGATGAATAGGCATACTTTACAGCAGAGGTCTTCAGTATTCTCTCAGGTCATGGACCCCTTGTGTTGCATTCATGTGGATGGGAAGGTGGCTGTTGTAGCAACTTGTTAATCTCAAGGTACCCAGCCACTGAAGCATACTCACTTTATCATCTATTTTATTCTAAATGGGACCATAATTTACAACATGAACACCATGCTGTATGGAAGGAGACTTGAAACTAGCAATTGAGAAAATAAACTAATTAGATTTTTTTTTCTTAAACCGAGGTAATAAATCAAGAAGTAGGGTCATTTTCTCATATGCAATCAGACTTCTTTTTGCAACCAGTGGAGTCGAGCCCTGGTGGCCATGACAGAGAATGCAGGTTAAAGGCACTTTTGCATTGGCTGTTGTCATCTGTTCCCAATACATGAATTCAGTTTTCATCAGTACATTAATTCAACTCATGATTTCAAGCCAGAAAAACCGAAGCTTATCAATTCTGAAAAAGGTCTGAAAATAAAAACAAAACACTATAAATAATAAAACACTGTTATAAAAAAGAAATTCTGTCTGAAAGTTGATTGTGGGTTGTTGGGGTTGATGAAAATTTATTTTTTCTCCACCTAACCTTCCAAGACTTATTTTTCTCTACACTTTTTTTTATTGATGCATGTTGAAGACATTGTGCTCATTTGACAAATTGCAGAAGATTGATGTCTTGACATCGACTTTGCAGAAGGCAAAAGAATGTGACATTGTGCAGGGAGAAATTCTTGAGTAAATCTTGTGAAGTTTTGTCGTTGCACTGTGTCCCCTCAGTCACCAGCAGGTTCTCTGACAGCAGGTACGAAGAGGAACGTGTACACTCAGTTCATCATTGCATGAAAAGAAAAGGAAAACTTTATAAAACTGAGTCTAAATTGAGACTAAACCTCTAATTCCCCCATGATGATCACAGAAATCAGACAGAGCCAAATGAAAAGTGATGATAAAACCGTAGAAGAAACATTAAACTACAAAAAGAGAATTTTTTTTCTTCACCTCATTAATGAAACAGTTTCAGAGTGAATTTTGAAGAGAAAAAGTCAGATGCAGACGTAGAAGTGCATACATCAATGCTGCCATCTAGTGGTATAATTGAGTTACAGCAATGCAGTACAATCCAGCCTAAGCTGTAAAGGGGCAACCCACCAATTTTACACATCCAAATTAATTAACAAAAAAAAATGGCTTCACTTGATTGATCAGGGGCCAGTTGTTCAAAAAATGTAATCTGGATCAAAATGATCCGGATTTGGAAATCCCATTTTTTGCTACCCAGGATCAGGTAATCCGTCTTACTTTTATGCCGGTTTTTCAAAGCAACATTGGATTGGATCACCCTGATCCAGATACACAGTTTCCAAGATTACCAAATCCAGATTAGCAGTTCTCTAAATGGGACAACATATCACAATGTGGGCTACCAGCAATGTAGAGAACAACAGGTAGAAGAGCCAACATGGGGTCACTTTAAGTGTTTTTTATTTTGAGACAAAACACAAAAATAACATAAACATCCACTTCTATTTATGATTTCTTTTATGACCGCTCATCTGAGCCACAACAAATAACAAATATACATAAACAAATACATTGTGGATATTTTGAAAAAGTCTTAAATTAAAGAAAAAAAGGCTAAATGTCCAATAGTTAACAAAATAAAGAATGTTCAGGGTTCTTCATCTGAGTAGGAGAGACCAGCATTTTCAAGCCCTGCTTTTAGGAGGCAGATCTGAAGTTCTGCCCTGGTTTGCTGGTTTGCTCTCTGTGATGATGTTTATGATGTACCTGAGCCTGTTGAAGAACCAGACCAACCTCTGGCGTTCTGTCAGGATGAGGGACTGACTGGACGTGTAGTAAGGGATGCAATTGTTAGAAATTATTT
>JAJHUR010122596.1:771-46681 GCA_027495735.1 Lutjanus campechanus | reverse complement strand
AGTGATTTCGTGATACCATGTAATGATTTTATCAAAACGTTCTATTAAGGACACAATCCATAAAAAATAAAATAATTTTTTTTTTTAAAATCTGACAAAAATCAGACTACAGGGAGACCTCTCACCTTCATACGATCAGGGTGGATGGATGCAAACTGGGAGTAGTTTTCTCCTCGACTGCCAGCTCCCACCACGATGACACGGACAGGTGAAGTCATTATTGATCCCTGAGAACTATGAAACAAATCAAAGTAGACAGTCCTTACACAATGCTTAAGGTAAGAAACATTCACAGTTCATTGACATATTACAAAATCTGTTATTATTACACCTACAGTTCTCCAGATATAGATCAGCAATTATTTTCAGGTGGACTAAATTAACATTTCAATGCAATATGTCTGTGAAGGTTCTCAGTCATCCAGGTCATGGTATTCGTAGCAAAGTTTGTTGTAGGCAACTGGACTTCATAGAGTTCTTGAAGACGTTTCGCCTCTCATCCAAGAGGCTTCTTCAGTTCTGACTGACTGGATTGGTAGTTCAGGTATTAAACCACTGTGTGGTCGTTAACACCTAGAGGGGGCATGTGTCTCAATTGCCCCCCTTCCATTGTGTGGACAATGCAATATGCCATAGACACTAACAATACACTAACAAAACACAGTTATATGGGAGTATGTCTCCCATTAAAATGTGTTAAACCGTGTGTCTGATAAATTATTTGTCAGTTTATGATATTGCAACAGCAACAGTTTGGCTCAGTACCTGTTTTGTCCCATACAGCTGTCAAAACCTTCTGTCCCACTTCCGCGTTGATCCACTGTTGTCCAGTCAAGGGTCCAGACAGTCTATGGTCCAGACACGATTTCAAACACATCCACGGAGCGAATAAGTACAACAGCAGTGTTTCACTTCTTCGAACAAAAGAGTGAGCCGCAAAGCGGTCAGAACATTCTTTACCGCCCCCTACAGTGTGCATGAGGCAATACTGCTGCGTTCACTGCCCCTCGTAAACTGTTTTTTCATTGTTTCAAAATCGTACCTTTTGCTGGGCTTAAGAAGAAAAAATTGTATCTTCTTCTGATTGAGTGAAGAGTTGGAGATTTTAAAAAATCTGGAAATTCCTATCTTAATAGTTGAATAGGAGAATAATATTAAACAAACATATTACAAATTGTTTATGTAATATGTAATTGTAATGACATATTACAAATTGCAATATATTATATGTTATATATTATATGTTTATTACAAACATATTACAAATGTTTAACTAACTGTGATATAATTAAAACGCCTGATGGCTTTCTTACTTTTTCGGTCCTTAGTATTTCAATATACCATTTCATTTCGTTTTTAAATGGTTGAATATTGGATTTTAGGCTGTTTACATTTACGATATAAAACTGGCTATACTATATGAAATTAAGTGATTTAAAATAAATACATGACTTCTATCCAAATCATTTCCCATAGTGAAAAATAACGTTTTTTTCTGTAAATGCATATTTGTTCGACAAAACATAAAACATTTCCATCATCAATTTGTTTTAATGAAAAAAATGGGTTGTTGGTTGGTTTAAATTATTTTAAAACACAATTCAACGGAGACTCAATGTGGCCTTGTTCAGAAGGGAACCCTTGATTTGCGAAGCTCTCGCGAAATTTGTACGCACTGTCTCTTTATTGAGCATGATCTACCACATAATCGCGTTTTGTAGTGTGACATTGATAAGGTAACGAATAACGTGGGTTCAGGGATAAAAACACCTGGTCAGGGATAGGAAAAGTTATGGTTTGGGTTTAAATGGTCACTCTCGCGATGTCTTTCGCGGGTCTGGGGTTCCCTTCTTGACACTCCATCGAACGTCTTCAAAGGGTCTTCGGAAAATTTCGGCTACTTTCGTCGGATCCGAACATACCTAGGGTCACATGACGCCATTAGCTCTGCAGCAGCATGAGCTCAGCTTTCTGCTGCTCGGTAGCAACAAACATTTTCAATGCTAACTGGCGTCTGATTCTGTGATTTTACTATCCTCTGAGTTACAAAAGTAGCTTTAAATAACATAACGATATTTTGTTAAAGACTGTTCTTTGAGCTATATAGCACGGACTCGCGCTTCTGGGCATATTTGGACGTTTCTCTGTGCTAGCTAGCCAAGGTTAGCGCGTTAGCTAACATTACCAACATGAATATTGACAACGTCAATCAGTCTGTCACAACTGGAGTGTCCTCTACGACTTCTTCAGCTTCGAGCAATTGTATCGCAAATGACAGTGCAACCACTAACGTCAGCAGCATCCCACCGGTCACGAGTAATGGTAAGATTATATGACTTTGGATAATATTATTGTCCATGTTTTTGTGCTCGACATTTAGTTCAAGGTAGGATAGTTAGCTTTTTCCACTGAAAATAACGTTAGATAATTTGTTTGCCTGTCACACGATGTATATGGAAATATGTTGAACGTTCGAGTGCCATTATGTGTGGACCTGGAATTTTGTGCAACAGCTGTTTGTAAGAAGGGGTTGGACCACCATAGTTTAGATTAGGGCTGCACAATATGGTAAAACTAAATCTTATTTCTATCATTTTGACAGACGTTGCGATTGCGATATGATTCACCATTAGTAGGAATGATAATTTTTGCATCACAACTTGCATTTTCACTGAGAAAAGAAAAATTCTTACATCTGGAGAACAAGATTTGCAGGCCAGGGCATCTCTGCAGCACTACAGTACTGCATTATGAAGCTGTTTTGTCACCCATTTTCCTTTATCAAAAAAAGTGCAGCTTCTGTGATTTGAAAATTGCACTAGGCCTTATTGAGATTTCAATAATACTGTATCTCCATTAATTTTGCAGCCCTATTAAACACCCCTCCCTAGAAGTAAAAACTGTAATATCTATTTTTGTGAAATGCAGCTGATATGTATACAGTTATGTTTCTTAAATGCAAAATATTAATGTCATTCCAAACATTTGTATTACAGCTTCGGCCTCAGCCACTATGGTGACACCGTCAGCAGACACATCTGTCTCTAATGGCGTCTATGTTCCTGGTGGCATCACCAATGGAGATGTAAAGCCTGCTGTCTCCACCACACCCCTGGCAGATTTCCTCATGCAGCTGGAAGAGTACACTCCCACAGTGAGTCACATTTTGCCAGTCACATTTTGCCAGTCATCTTACTATATGCTACATCCACAGATATGGACATGCCACTAGAAAGATATGACTTTAATGTTTGGAGCATATTATACACATAAAAAGGGCAGTAGTGGTATAAAAAAAACCAAAAAACAGCTGAGCAATTCATATGGCCCATGCCCTTAAAGTGCCAAGTTAAAAGTTCATGTGGTTGTATAAACAACCAGTGCAGCATTTGGGATGTGGCTTGCTTCAGGATATGTAAGTACCAGGTAGTTATTAACAGCTAAATTCTGTTTGATGTTGGAGATACCTGGCACAGTAACTGATCACAAAATGAAATGGCAATTCACTCAAAAAACTATTTGTATATAACATATCTAAATGGGCGCCGTATGTCTGTTTGTAAATTATCCAGTGAATTAAATGAAAAATGATGGCACTCCTACAAATCCAAAATTGCCATAAAGAAATCTTGCTGAATATTTGGCTCTTTACAAACAGTATTAGAAAATCATAAAATAGCGGTCAACATTCAGTTGAAATTCATGACAACTTCATATCTCCTACCTTTGATGAAAATGAAATTTTGTTATTTACCAACCACTGTCTTCCTTAGACAATGCTATTGGTTTCCTTCAGTGGTCAGAGGCTGTACTAGTGTGTTGTGGATACAATTCATTTGACTTATCCTCACTGGATGGCAGACAAACATTAATAATGTTGTTCACAAATAAGTCTGTGGCAGTGAAGTCAGATTATGTGGATATTTACCACAAGCTGAAGTCTGCTCTTCTTTTTCAGATTCCTGATGCAGTTACAGGCTACTACCTCAACCGAGCTGGCTTTGAGGCCTCTGATCCAAGAATGTAAGTTCTACGGTAACTGACTATAAAGTATTGGCTACCCTCAGGTTTCAATATGAGTGGGTCTGCCTATACTCCATCGAACAAAATGACACAAATCACAGTGCTGTTATTAGTTGTCACATTCAAAAGTTAGTCATATCCACCAAATTACAGGGCAGGCACAAAGAGTACTTGAGCAGCTGCAGTGAGTGCTTTTGAATGGGTTAATGTAATGTAATGTAGATACATTGTAAAATCATTCTGTTAAGAGTAAAAAATGTGAAAGCAGTCAATTCACCAGACTATCTTTTTTAATTATCGTTTGGAGTTTAAAGATCCAAGAAACTTAATCTGAGTTGACTGTTTAAGTGATGAATTAAAATAAATTCATTGTAAAGCTCACAGGCAGTGCAAAAAGGATGATGTGACCCTTTTCTGTGTGTTAAATCAATCTGGCACAAGGTAGAACGTTGCCACACTTTGTCAACTGAGACAAGAGATTTTGGAATTATGTTTGACAAGGTTGATTGATAAAGTCAGCCTGTCAGTAATTAAATAATTTAAAAAATCAGATTATTGTGATAGTGCATAATTACTGAAACCTGTTCAGTATGCTTTCTTATGCTAATAATAATTTTGGAAAACACAATTGTAATAGTTGCTGTAGGTGTGATAATTAATCCAAATGTTTTTGAAATTGTAATATGGCCAAGTGCAACATCCAGGTTGCAGGAGCTGCAGTTTTTTGACAAAGGTAAAATGTGTCACAATGTACTATTATCTATAAAGCATTGCGTTACTACAGAGATCCCCAGTTCGACAAATCATATTTTCCAGATGTAAGGGAACATGCTTGTTTGGTACCAATATATATAATATATGATTTTTTCAGTGAAAGTGAAATGCAGAAATTACCATATGGCAATCAAAATATCTGTCAAAACAGTTTCAATATGACTTTTTTGCATATTGTTCAGCTGTAAAGTGGCTGTAATGATTTCTGGCAAGTGAACATGAGATCAGGAGATCTCTCTGATTATAGTTTGTTTGATAAACAGATAGATAGACACAGGCTTGCTGTAACATGCAGACATTGACAACCACAACATTTATTTTCTTTTTCATTTCTTTAGAATCCGTCTGATCTCCCTTGCTTCTCAGAAGTTTATCTCAGACATTGCCAATGATGCGCTGCAGTATTGTAAAATGAAGGGCACTGCTTCAGGAAGCTCAAGGAGTAAGACAAAGGTCAGTGTTTCTTTCATTCTTAACATGTGCTTTAAATGTAACACCTCCATACAATATCTTGACAGTGCTGTATGTAAGAGAAGAGGATGGTTACAGAGGTAGATGTGTCAGCTGTCTTTAAGTGCTCTGTTCATTTTGTTCCTGATAATTTGTATTTTTTTTCCTCTTCTCTATAAAGGACAAGAAGTACACTCTGACTATGGAGGACCTGACTCCTGCCCTCACAGAATATGGCGTCAATGTGAAGAAGCCATATTACTTTACATAGAACTGTCTTTAAGATTTTTTGCTTTTGCTAGTTTTATCTCCCTGCTGACCCTCTAGTCTGTCAACACCTTTATGGCTAAATGTTTTTTTGATCATGGTGCTTTAGTACAGCTTTGACAAAACTTTGTAGTCTCTTTGCTGTTTGTTATTTTTTGGAGCCACCTTTGCATTATGTTAAATTGTATATTACGTTTTATTGTGAAAATAAAACCACCAAAAACCTCTATGTCTGTGAGTTGTTACTTCTGGGTGAAGTGTTGGCTGGTAAGCCTGTTTGAATGTGAAGGGTGCAGCGGTTGAAAGACATACATTGTTGCACACAAGTAGGAATGCTACAACCCTGGTTCCAGTAAAGTTGGGAACTTGTTATGTTACAACTGGCTTGCACAAGCAAGCGAAGCATCTGCTTAGGGCCCTTGTGGCCACCAGGGGGGCCTCAAGAAAACTTGAAATTAGTGTTTTTGCTAGATTTTTGTCAGTACTAATAATACAAAAACACAGTGGTAACAACTGTCTAAAAAAACCGTTTGATTTAATAAATTCCATCTACCTCTGTAAGAGCTGGAGTCATGTTTATGCTTACAATGAAGGCCTCTTACTTTGAACTGAAAGTGCAAATTAACACCAGACCATCATATTAGTTGAGTACAGATTTAGTATGGTACTTCTTAATAAATGGGTATATTTAAAATACATTTATGCATTTCATTAGTTGAAAGATATTTTAAATATAAGTGTCATTATATTAGTTGAGTACAGCACAGAATTATATTTTGTACTTCTTAATGAAAAGGCATATTTTAAAAAATATTTCTGCATTCGTGGAAGGTTGTTTTAAATATGTTTCCATTATATTAGTTGAGTATAGTACAGATTTATATTTTGTACTTGTTAATTAAAAGGTATTACGTGAGTGGTATTAGGAAATAAAAGCCCCGGTGGATTTATTCAAGCCTTTACTCTCGCGCTTTTCGTGTCGGCAGTATTTTGTCCCCAACTGCGCGCTGTAAAATGTCTCTCCTGAGCCACCGTAGCAGCGCATATGCTGGACATTTCAAATCATTCGCGTGTAGTCGGTCAAAAAGCATATTTATTTAGTCTTAAACGACAAAGAAAGTGTCGCAATGTCTGTTCAACCATCAAATCCCAATAACCCTATTGTGTTCTTCGACATAACCATCGGAGGGCAGGTGAGTAAAGGAAACATTTTAGCTAACACTGAGCCACTTAGCTAACGTTTACGTTAGCGACCACGTCTCACCAATCTTGTCATAACGGAATATACCTTGTTTTGGGTAAAGTTGTGATCCAGTGAACTACTTCTGCACTATATAATTTGTTTCATTTGAAAACACAGGTCTGATAAACGTAGTAATGAACAATATGCAGGTTATGTTTACATTTCCCTCTTAGCGGTTTAAGTTGTAAGAGTCTTGTAGTGTAATTACGGTGGATATAGGTCAAGTGTTGAAATGGTGGTCTGTCTGATGATGGTTTTGGTTAATATTTAATTATACTTAACTCGGGTTGTGGTCTGTTAGACTGAAGTTGAACCGACACTTTATCACCAGAGCCGCCCAGATTTTACTTTGTTGTGCTGTTAAAAGAAAAACGTGACTGATAATGCCTCATGGTAGGGTATGATTGAGATACAAGATATCGTTCAAAAGCCTCTTTCACCCGGTCTCTATTTTGAAAATAATATTTAAAGGATTTTCACAGGGGCAAAAAAAACAAACAAACAAACAAAAAAAAACACAAAGTAAATTTAATTAAAAATTGCAATCAACTTCAATTTAATTTAGTATAAAATTATTTATTTTCTTACCTTGCTTTATAGTTTTTTAATCTTGGAACTTTTAAATCTTTATTAATACATTTTTTTTTATCCAACTTTGAGAAGCTTTAATTTAACATTTTCCAACTTACTTTTTATTTACTTGTTCTCCAGTTGTGTCTTGACATGAAATAATTTCAGTTGACACAGTTCAAAATAAATGCAGTTACTGACCCTGGTTGCTGAAATTATTGGTTTATTGTATGTTTCAGTATAGGGCTGCAACTAATGATTATTTCTCTTGTCAATCAATATGTCGATTATTTTCTCATTTTGTCCACAACCCAAAGAAATTCAGTGAACTCTCAGAGAGGAGTAAAGGATTCAGAAAATATTTACATTTGAGAAGCTGAAATCAGAGAATTTTGACTTTTTCTCTTAAAAAATGACTTAAAGGATTAATCAAATATCAAAATAGTTTGATTAATTTAATAACCGTTTAATTGTTACAGCTCTATTTCAGTGCATGTAGTAAACTTGAGAAAGTAACCCGTCCAGAGCATTAAGTGTTCTCCCCACACTGGCCAAAAGGATGGAATGCATAAGACCATAAAATTATTTCTAAAAATTGTTATGTAGCTTGATCAAGGTTTGTAATCAGTTCATTATATTTCAACTGTAATCTAGTCTCTTATTGGAAGAATAATTGGCTTTGGACAGGTGACACTTCAGTTTCCAAAACAGACTGGTGGTACACGGTGTGCTTCACAATACCTGCAGAAATAATTTCTGATTCACTTCCTCCATTGTCTGCTCTTCCATTTTGTCCTGCATTTCTGAGTGAAACAAATCAGACACGACATACTGTAGGCTTTCATTTCAAATTGGGCGTGTCATAACACAGTGTACTATGCTGTTGCTATTTTCTAGCTAATGATTTTCAACTTTCAGTTCAAGATTGATTGATAGGTGGATGTCATGATATTGCATGAAATCGGTTGATAAAAGCCTGCGTAAGCACATATCAGACGCTGTTGTTTTGCAGGAAAAATACTTGGATTTTGATATAAGAATGCAAATTCTTTTAATGTCGTATTTTTTAACACATTTTGTTAAATAGGTACAAAATATGACCAGCTAGCTCACCAACAAAATTTAAACTTGAAGCACAGGATTTTACTGTTTTTTTTATTTCTTTTACTTACAGTTATTTTAAAGCACCTATCTATCTATCTATCTATCTATCTATCTATCTATCTATCTATCTATCTATCTATATATATATACACGTACAGCCCACCCCACTTGAAATCAGTGAGAAGAGCATGGACAGAAACCTGACCTGTCATGTAGGATCCATTGTTCACAGTAAGAAGTAGGGCTAATAATTATTTTCATAGTCGTATAGTAGATAATTAGTCAGTTATTTTCTCAATTAATAGTTGTTTGTTTTCAAATGTCAGATAATGATGAAAAATGTCAATCATTGATTCTCAAAGCCTAAGATGACGTCCTGAAATGCCTTGTTTAACACACAGTCCAAAGACATTCAATTTACTGTCATAGAGGAGTAAAGATGCCAAAAAATAGTCACATTTAAGACGCTGAAATAAGAAATTTTGTCTTTTCTCTTAAAAATTACTCTAACTGATTAATTGATTATCCAAGTAGTTGGTGATGAGTTTAATAATCAATTTATCAGCTCTAGTAGGAAGCTGATTGAGATGGCAAGTTTTCAGGGCTTTTAATGTCGACTAACAGCAGGCAAAAACTAAAGCCAAGTTTTCAAGCACTAGCAAGTTTTAGCTTTATGATATCTTGTTGTGCTAATTTTGCCCTTTATCTCATTGTTTGTTTGTTGTTGTTTCTAGGGATATGGGAATTACAAATTAGCATCATCTATAAACATAATGCATGGTACATGCATTGTATAGCAGTTTGGCTTTGTTTACTGTATCAATACTTAAATACAGTAAAAGAAAAAAATTATATGTCCAATTATGACTGAGAACTCTTGCTACAAGGTTGATGTAGTTTTTCTGGAACTTGATCTTCATCTGCTGATGATTGATTGATTGATGATTGCCCAAAGACACTAAAAAACTAACCCTTTTGGTTTCCTTGAATTTGCCCAGTTGTCATGGAATTGTAAACGTTCAAAATTTGGAACACTTCTACAATTTCGCAAAAGGTGAATCTGCCATCTTATTACTATTGTTATTATTTTATGTGCCAGAGGAAATGAAAACTTGAGCTTGGCGGATGCGTCCGGTTCCCAGGCTGGATTTCTTGTCTCATGTTGGAATTAAAATGTTTCAAAGTTCATTGTTGACCTTGGAAACAGCAGTAGAGAAAACCAATCTCATCACAAAGTATTATTTAGCTGTTCTGGAGCTTTTGATCATATCACACAGTCAACCTTTAGCTCACAAATAAACTTTGAACAACATCTTCAAATAGATTGATACACATACAATTTATGAAGCTGAATAATTACAGATTGGTTATTTTTAAAGTAAGGGTAGAAAAATGCATTGTTTTGAAGAAAGAAAAATGAAAGATTGTTTATGTATTTATTTATTTTTTATTTTATTAAGAGGCATAAAGCCACAACATAGTCATCATAGCACTTCTCAAGTCTAAAAATTGCTGTATGATAAATAAACATATACAGATGAGTGTACAAAATATAAAATGTCAAGTATTTACAAAAGCTTGACCACAGCTTTAAGCAACACTTTGCTTCACAACACTTCAGAGAAATTTGGATTTGGAATTCCGGTTACAATCTCTTATCAGCTTCAATATTTTTTAGCAAAATTCTTTGTGCAAAAGCACTTTTACATGTGCTGGTGGAGCTGTAAGAGATGCATTTCTGTGTCCATGCTTTTTGACACTCATTCACAAGTCAGTTTAAACCTCCAGCACAGCATTCACATAGATGCTTGCTCATTTCCATGAAGTCTTTATTTACTTTCTCCTATTATACATAGAAGAGGGTGGTTCTCTTCCCTTTTGATGGGTTGAATACAGCTGCAGGGAGCTGCTGCTGTCGTGTTCCTTTGCTCAAATGCCAGTAAACGTGCCATAAGCACACGTTTTCTGGTAGATGGTTGTACGGCCCCAGCGTGTTGCTCTTTGCCCAGAACACCACACCTATCAGTAAACTGTTAACGCACTCCAACCAGAGAAGGTTAACAGTGATGTAGGCAGGTACTCCCAAGCCAAAGAGCTGACAGGCCACAGATATGGCAAGATAAGGCATCCAAAACATACCAAATCCCAGTGTTAGGCTGAGCCACAAAGGTGGTCGCAACCAGGTGGTCTCCACCAGATAGTTGTCCTCCTCACTGCTTTTTGTCTCCGTGCAGTTGGTTGAGATGAACAACAAGTCGCTTCTCTGGTTCTTGTGTTCTTCCCTCGCTTCAGATAACCTGTCAGCCTCTTTCACCCACTGGGGAATATTTGAACAAAATGGCATTACTGAACAAAGGACTGCTGCAAAAAGCACCAAAGTGAAATAGGTAATCAGTGGACACTCCTGTACTTCACACACTAGAACCTTTATCTTTGTCATATAATCCAGTTCCATCAGCTCGGCTTTGACAGAAACAAAGGAGTAAGTAATTGCTAACATCCACACCAGCAAGGTCAAGACTGCATTTCTTTGGAATTTGCAGAAGGCACTCTGCTTGCAGAGGCAGTTATCCTCTAAACAGTAGTCCAGTAAACCCAGGAATATCATAGGCAGCGGTAGGGCTCCATATGTTGCAGAGGCGTGAGCCAAGAGGAAGCAGGCTGACACGGGACAGCTTTCACCACCAAGAAACCACACAGTCGCCATAGAAAACACCATTGCCAGGTCAGCCAGAACGATGGACAGGCTGCACATGTTTATAAAGGAGGTGTACAGCTTCCGGCAGCATAAGTAAAAGACCACAGCGTCCAGTCCAAACTTGAAAAGCATAAGTGACAGATACTTCACAGTGTTGTCTGTCTGACAGCCAAACCCCATCTCCCATTCCTCTAAAATGGCCAGCATTTTGACGGTGTGGCTAGTTCCCAGAGACACTGGTGAGTCAGGCAGCATTTATGTTATTGCAACAGTTCTCAGCCCAGTGTCGAGGTGCCTCAGGGAGTGCTGTGGAAAACAAGATAATATTGGTTAGGAACCTTTTGGCTATACACATATAGACTCCAATTAATTATTAGAAAAAATAAGAGAAAGCTTGTAGATGCATGAGTCACCAGCTGTCAGCTGCTCATTTATGAAGTAGTGAGATATGGTGGTACCCAATTAAACAAACATTAAATAACAATCGGAAATATAGCCAACTGTAACTTTTTTTGCTTCACAGACAAAATTTAATGTTGCTACAGGAACTTTGGCTCGTAAGGACAAAAGCATTAGTGTTTCCACAGCCATAACTACAATATATCATGTAAAAAAAAAAATCTATGAAAAGTCAGTATCACGTAATAATGATATTACCCTTTAAAAATGATGAATGAATGGCTTATTTAATTTTAAGATGTGAACACTCTAATTGTTAATTAATGGTTTTTAAACAAGTTATAACACAGTTTTCATACATGTGGCCTTACTATGTTCAGTTACTGCTTACTAGGGATGCACAATATTATCGTCATGTGATGGGTATTGGCAGATAAAGAATTTAAAATGAAAAATCATGGGCTAGAAATGCTGATATTTCTGATGATATGATGACACTTAAATTATGCACATATTATGCACAAATATTTTCGCAGCGTGGAAGTTTCTTAAAGTGTCTGAAATGGATATCAAATTTTGCGATATGCAATTATTGCTCAGAGGTATCTTAATGATTAATTAATTGATAAATCTGTATTGGCATTGGCAGTCAGCTAAAATTAGGAAACTACCACTTATAACTGGCAAAAGGGAGCTTTATTTCAAAGTATACAACCCTTTACCATTTATTAATGACTACTAACATTTAGAAGTGGCAAAAGGGAGCATTACTGTAAAGTGTAAAATGATGCATGTTTGAAATGTCAAGGTAAAAAGTATTGCTGAAGTCTTGATGCATGAATTTGGTGTTTTGATATGTTAGTTTAGTGCCAAATGAAACTTTCTGACTATTAAAATATGCCAACGGTGGTTAGATGCTAGTAACAAATATGTGATGAAGCTGACGGGTATGATTTCTGGTGATGGAGAAGACAAAGTAAGATCAGTAAGCAGGACCAGTGGAAAACTCCTTGTGGTGTGTTTAACTGTTGAGTTAATTTAATAAAACTTGATGAAACTCAAGTGCAGACCAAATAGAGGTCACATTTGGATTTGTTTGGTGATTATTATGCCACTAGATTTGATGTAATCTTAAACTAGTCCTGTTTGTTATCGCGCTCCACATTTTGTGCGGGTTAAAGTTTAACAAGCTGCACGACCAGTGCACAGCAGTTTTTATTGTTATTCCATATTTGTCTTGCACATCACTCACTGAACACAATCCACCTCTGCCAACTTCAGATTCAGCCACATCTAAAACACTGATGACTTCACTGATGATATTGACATATCTAAATATGTTCTAATCAAACTGAAATATATGGTTTTCTCACTAATCAGTTCTCACTTCCCCTTTTTCTGCACGTGGTCGCTCCACATCAGCACCTTACAGCAGTGGTATTCATGATCCCCGCAGCACACACACTAACCTGTATTTCCTGCTTTTCTTTTCTCTGACTGATGACTGGTAAAGCAGTAAAACAGGTACTGCCATATGAAGCGTGTAGCATTTACTAAACAAATGAAAAACAATACAACAAAGTGTAACCTTACAAAGTGCGTTCCTCTCTGCCTGGAGGTGTCCTGGTCCAGTGAGTTTCAGTGGAAGTCCAGATGCTTAGCTCTTGCAGTAATGAAAGTTAGAGACCCTGTCTGCTTTTATCAAGACTCATCTGTGACTGTTGTCAGGTTGAGCAGTTCCTTCTTTTGGCAGCTCTCTATGGCTCCACCTTGTCACTGTGAATGCAAACAACTGATGGGACACGCCTTCTGTGTCTTAAAGGAAGCCCGCAGCTCGTTTTCCCTCTTATATGCAGTCAGAGGTGTCTGCCTCCTGTAATGTGGATTTGCATGTCGTACAGGTAACCATGATGGAAACTTATCTTCTAACAATGCTTGTCAGTTGAAACCGCGCCCAGTGACTGCTTTTGTTCACCTGCAAGACATCCCTATACAATTACACCAGAATCCCAGGAAACAGCATCAAGTGTTGATTGTTGGAGGGCCTATGGATGCTTCCTTGTCCTTCATTGTCAAATAGACACCTACCTACCTGAGTGTAAAAAAAAAAACAGCTGTACCTTATAGCTTTTAGTGAACTCCTCAGTCTGTTGAAAAGTGAGCACAGTGAAGGGTGTTTGACCTGCTGTACTTTGCCTCTTTTAATTAACAGCGTTAATTATGTATGCAGAAATACTCCTGAGGCAGTAGCTCAGGGGTTCAAGTTGAAAAGCGGTGTAACGATTCCTCAGTGAATAAAGGCGTGTTGTTTTTATTTCCCATTTAGAGCCTGGCCGCTACTGGATTTTTGTGCCCAATACTAATGATAGAGAGTAAAAAAAAGTTCTGATATCAGGCCTATATCCCATATACATACTGAAACAGTCAACTTTCACTGGTGTAAATAACTATCAATGAAAAAATACACAAATAGAACAAGTTGAAATAAGAGAAAGGGATCAAATATACATAAAATTAGAGCCAGGCCGATATATTGGTCAGTCATTATTATTGGTCCAATATTGGCAGATATAATGATAATGGAATTTAAACTAACTTGTTTTAATTGCCTAACAATTTAATTTGACTGCCTGTAAGAGCAAGGCTGTAGTCACATAATGACAGATTTGAATAAATATCAGTCACAAATGCACCTCTACACATCCTAATATGATGCTGGTCAGATACACACGTGCAGCTTTTTTACAGAACCTTATCTGTTTGTTTCACTTTGTCACTATGAGGGGTTGAAGTAACAAAAATTAATTCATTAAAATGGAAGTGATGAAAATGCATGTAAACAGGGGAAAAAGAGCTGTATAAATGGATGTTAAATGAAAAATGGAGAAATACATTTTCAAGTGATTTGATGATCATTTTCCTCATCTTAGATTCATCGTGCACATAAAATGTAGCCTCACAAAATGAATAAAAATGGAAAAAATGAGCATCAACTTAAATTTTTTCCATTACTTCTTCTCCTCATATGTCAGTGTTTTTGTCTCGATTTGTTTGCTCAGTGCGACTGTTTGCTCTCACTGTGAATATTAACCTATATGCACTTCTAGGTTGAGGAAGTTGCAGGGAAATTGTGGCTTTCTTAGTGACCTTGGAGTTTGTACTCTTCAGCATGACTTGTCTTGTAGTTCAGTGCACTTGATACCTTTTTTAAAGGTTTTATGTTGGTAAATGCAGGCAGAGGGCAGCATCTCTGCAGATACAGTACAACACACTTCTAGTTAGTCATAAGTGATACATTGTTTTTTTTTTTTTTTTTTAAGAAAATGTTGTGCCTTTAAGGTTTTTTTTTTTTTGTTCGTTTCAAAGAATCTGAAGTGAAATTTCTCTCTCTCATTTCAGCCTCACATCAAAAGTCCCAACAGTATACATTCATTAAGATGTAAACCCTTAAGAAACCTTTTCTCAACATGTTATAAGCTGTCTTACCTGTTGTTGGTCACCTGACTTCAGTAGATGTCAAACTCAGCAGATGAAACATCCTGTGGTCGTTTGTTCCGTGTCAACACAAGCTTCTGCATTTCATGTCTTGGAAACCATAAACATACTGCATTGTCTAAACCAAGCAAAGACAGGAGATCTAATGGCCTCTTGTTTCGCTGGGAGTCGATGTGCGCATGGATGAAGGGACACTTGTGCAGCGATGTCACAGGGACAAACCGCTCTTTTTACACCAGCAGTACACACAGATTGTTTTCACACAGATGCAGACACGCGGACATTGTTGTAACAGTCGGCCTTGCGTGCCCCTCTGGGTTGTGGGAGGCCTGGGTGAACAGACACACAAACATAACACACAGTTCATAGAGCATTTAATGTGCTGCATACAGATTATGGTGTCTTTACATCCTTCTTTGACATACGCTTTGACCACTGAGAAACGCGACCAGAGCTGCGACAAAATAGCTTGCATTGTCGAAATGGAAAACAATGAGTCATGAGTCCGCTTGATGATTTCAGCAAAGTCGAGAGAACTGAAAGCTGTAAAAGGAATAAGCTAATGTGTCAGTGTATTGAAGGGCAGAAGTAGAGGGAAGGTAAAGAAGAAGAAATCCTATACTAGTTATTCAAAAGCTAAAAGCTGTTACTAAGTCTGAATGTAACTGGTTTGTCCAGATGAGGGTGTTGGGGGCTTATTGAGATGCTTCAGGGCAAAGGATGACCTGTTTCTACTCATCCTGTTCAATTCAGAGGAGAAACTGTATGCCACATTTCTTTAGGTGTATATATACTAGGGATCAACTGACTGATTATCGGATCAAATAATCAGCATTTTTGTGATTATCAGAATCTTTTTTTTTTCTTTTAGCCGATTTCAGACATTAAAATTAATTTAAAAATGCACTACTTTGTATCTCATGCGGCAGCTTTTATCTGTCTGTAGTTGAGCTCTATCTGTCCGATATGGGCCTATCACATCTGTGTCAGCATTGGTATATATTTTATTCTTATTTCTTCATCTATGCATATTTCTATGCACTGATATAAAGACTTTTTACAGAACATATGTTACTGAAAACAATACATGGTGTAATTTAGATTAAGCACAATGGGGAACCCACCTGGCAGGAGTAAAAGCTGAGAAGCTGCTTCTTTTACAACCTGCCCTTAGTGGACTGGCAATATCAAAATATTTAGCAATTGGCTGCTAGTGAGTAGTACTGATGTTTATTTTGCTATTTTTATTAATTCTTTATATTTTCAGTGTTCTTTTCTATAATTTATGGCATAATCCACAAGGGGTGGGAATCTTCTGGCACCATTCGATTCCGAGTCAGAGGGCTTCAACGTGACAATAAAACAATTATTGATGCATCAAAATTTTAAGCTTTTAAGGCAGGGGGTGCCATCGGATTGTATCCATCTGCAGTTGCTCATGCTCAGCCATCCTCAACCCCAGAAAACTTTGTAAGAGTCCTATTTTGATGGAAAGAAGCATCACTAATCAGTGTATATACATCTGCATAAATAGGGTGGTAGGGGAATTTGTTCAACGATATGCCAAAAGATCAGAACATGTATATAGTCTACTCACCTGCAGAAAACGTAGTCCTGTTGCTAAGTGAGCGTGTATTCACAATTGATGTAATCTTTGTCGCCCTACGTGATAAACCAATTTAAAATAGAAATAATTTGGTCTTACAAACATTTGTTCTATCTTCACAGTACAGGTGTGTAACAATCTGATTGGACTGATTATAAAATCCTGCACTGTGCGTCAATGAGTAATGAGGAGTCAAATAGCGGACCACGGACAGCTCCCGTATAATGACAGTCACAGGATCAGCACCTTGACAGCGACTATGACACTTAGGCTCTATAGGGGGATCTGTCACTGTGAATAGCCTCATGGAAATGATATTTTACAATTCTTCACATTATTTACTAACGAAATTCGTTAAGGCAAGTAATTTGGTGCTTTTAAAGTCATGATATTAAGCTGACATGGATCCTCACATGTTACGTTTAATTGTGCTTGGAGGGAATATTTTCACCGGACATTTTGACCGGCGGTGTTTAAAAATGTCGGACTTCGGCAGATTTTACCAGTCAAAGTCCGGTAATCACCGGATAACGGAAACCCTGGTTGACCCCTAGTATACATCTCTGTCTTAAGTTGGTATGTCTTTGTTTTGCGTGTTCACCTGTTCACACAAATTTTTCTCAACTGCTTGTCAGGATGTCGGACGGATGAAGATTGAGCTGTTTGCTGATGTGGTTCCAAAGACAGCGGAGAATTTCCGGTAAGGAAAAAGTCTGCATCACATTGTTGAAGACATTGTTGGTATATATGTTGACACAAAATTAGACTATTTCTGAGTTTTCATTTATGTTGCTGACAGCTTCATCCTCTGTTACAGGCAGTTCTGCACTGGAGAGTTCAGGTAAGACTGTTAAGAGCTGTACTCTTTGATGGTGTACAAGCACTACTTAACCACCTACACAGTAAACCCACCACACATTCATTCATCATCTTAATATGCAATTGACAGCAACCTGATTTCTTAAACATGAAACGAAAACAGTACACCTGTTCCACTTTAGCAGGTTAAGGCATGTGAAGAAACCTGATTGACACAAAAGGGGTCCTAATTAATTGACCCTATATATACAGTATGTACGTATGTTCTGTGTAGGGGATTTATGTGTATCTGTGTGAGTATGTGTGTCTGTGTGAATGACAAAGAGCCAGGGCTAAGTATTGCTGTAGGAAGATGAAATATGCCTTATGCCTTATATGCAAAATAATAAATTAGAATAGAGAGAAATTATACAGAAGTCTAGTTGAGTTGGTTTTTCATAGCTTAACAGAGGAACATCTGTAAAAGTCAGATGCATGCACCTCAAAAAAGGCTGCGAGGACTCGTCTATATTTTTGAATTGTCTTTCATACTTCATACTCCAAAGAAAAGTAAGCAGACTGACAACTGAAAAGGCAGAAGGAGACAAATACCTCTAAACAGTAGTTGGATAAGGATATAATAATTAACAGGTCATTGGTTATAGAAATTCAAAAGCTTGTCAACAATGTCACATCAGGTGATATTACTGCCATTTTTAGACTATCGATAATTACATTTAAAGTATTATGAAGTATGTAAAAATATTCTTAGTATTTTGTTAATTGTGCTTTTCCCACATAAAAAGTAAAAAAAATAAGCTTTGAAAATGGGCTGGAAACATAAACTCTTTCTCCCTCATTGAAAAAATCTGTTTCACCCACCATCGCTGCTTGCACCTGGTGACTGGTCAAAGAGCAGTGCACTTCAAGATGGCTAGTGTTAGTATTAGAGGAAACATCACAGAAATCCAGCTGTACATGTTTGAGCTTCTGCCAGATTTTATGGAAGTGCACAAACATCTCCTTCAGTAGAGGAACATTAAAAAAACACCTCTCTAGTGACTGACTTGACGGATAGTAGAGTCAAGAACAGACATTTAAGGCAAGGTAAATGTAAGAAAAACACATTTTTGAGTAGAGGGGATCTTTTGATTAGTCTTCTTTGGGGGCGAAAACAATTTCCAATGTGTCTGAATCATATTGTTTTTATCTATGTTAAAATGGCGATTACTGAAGAAAAAAAACATCAATAGAACAGATGATTCCAAACTTTAAACACTATTGTACATGCAGTTAAAAAAAAAGTATCTCTACTCTGTCCTTTCAGCGTGCCTTCAGTTCAAATGCTCGGCAGATTAGTTCAAGCTGTTTCTTTCTTTCAAAGGAGCTCAAAGGAGCAATATGTAACAATTGCACTGCCAAAAAGTAGTACTTCAGTCCAAATAGCAAGTTAGGAGCCATAACCTCTTTAACATAGAATCTATAGTTGAAGCGAATTGTTTCCTCTGCCCCCTCCTCCCCAGACTCAAGCACAGCGTTGTAGTTTTTACAATAACAAGCCACAAGGAGTCCTACGCTACAAGCTGATCGGCTGTTTATAACTGTCAATTGTCTATCAAAGTAAATCTAATCCTGTTACTCTAAAATACACACTCTGTAGTTGGATTTCAATCTTACTATCTAAGGTCAACCTTACTATCTACAAGACTCCATACACTGCTCAATTTAATCGTTTTAAACATCTACTATTAATGATTTCTTATGATTCATGAATAAACTGTTACTCGTTTGGCGAATATTTCGCATCATTTTTGATTCTAATTAACATGAAACAGACAAACAAAAATTTCAGCCCAGAATGGGAATTTCAAAGGAGGACACTGTGGCTGTTGCGTTGTTGTCAGAGTGATTCGTTCCAGTAAATATATTACAATTCTCCTCCAAAACGTGGCAAATCTCAGCACTGACGGCACCTTGTGTCATAACCTGCTGCAAGAAGCACAAAGACAAAAGGAAAAAGTCTAATGAGCTGTCTGTCTCTGCTCTGTCTATGTCTGAATGGGCATATTTGGAGACAGCCAAAAGACGCATTTAACTCACAATGTGTGTTGCCAGCTATTAAACAGGGTAGAGGATCTGCATTGTTAACTGGCAGCTATTCTGAGTCACTGAGGCTGATAAATGCTTTGCACGAACGTCAAACATGGGAGACACATGAGACCATTTAACAGGGCCAGGTATTCTTTATGTAACCAACAATGTTCCTTCATGCTCTTCCCTCATGCAAATGTTCTCTCCGAACACACTCATAGTCAAATTTAAAGATTTGTTTCATGGACATCTCAGCCAGACAAAGGTGTGTCTTTGCGTGCTGCAAGGTGTGTATTCATTCTTACTTAATTGTTGAGTGGCAGGAAAAATTGCTGTAAAATTAGCATCACATAGACAAACCTGTTTTGTTAGATGCTTTTGTACTATGTCATATCTAAGTCACTTTTTTGTTCCCTCTCATTCTTGTCTTACAGAAAGGACGGAGTGCCTATTGGTTTCAAAGGTTGCACATTCCACAGGTACACAACATGGCAGCTTTTATAGCTCACGTTGTCCTCTGATGTTGGAAAGATTTTTAATATTAATTGAATGGTTTTGAATTATTTTAATTCAAGTAGAAAAACACCCTCTGGTGGAGTTTAAATTAGTTATTTAACAGGTTTGTCTCCTGGAACAATCTCCCCTGGGTGTCCACTGTCAGCCCTGGCATTCAAGCTGTTTCTGTCCTTTTTTTTCATTAATATTTATAGTTCTAGAGGCAAAATTTCTCATCAACAAGAACAATCAAGATCAAGAACAACTACTAGCACTTGAATGAACTAACAACTAAACCTGGTGTGAAAAAACACTGCTGTTAACGGAGACAAAAATAAAAACTACGTGTTATAAAGAAACAAAAACTGAGATGATATTGTGTACTTATAAAACTAACTACGATATAATATACAGAATATGTCTTTAGTTTTATTTTTTGTCAATATGGTCAAATTTGTCAACACAAGTATGAGGAGATGCATGTCTGCTTGACTGAACTAAACTTAATTGAGAACAAAAATTAAAAACTAATGATAATAACTACATTATAATAAACTATAATAACGATAATTTTGGTTTGCTAATGAGGTCTGTACACCTCTACAGTAAATCGGAGGACATAAAATATCACAGCCCATTGGCAGCACCAGAGCACCTGCAATCATATTAAACTGCATCCTCAAGATTACTGTGGCATTTATTTATTTTTTTACAAATACATATGCACCATCTAAAATACATACTAAAAAAAATAAATGTATAGTATGTTGAATAAATCCCCTGGATTGAACAGTATGAGTCATGGCAACTTCAAGGTACCAGGTTCATTTATTTATCATTCTACAACAAAAATAAAATAAATGATGACTATATATAGTGAGTTATAAAAATATTCATGAAAAATATTCATGGTTGAGTGTGAAGTGCAGTGTTTTATGTGATTTACAGTGCCTTTTCTCTCTCCCCTCAAAGTTTTCACATTTTATTGTTTTACAAAATGTAATCCAAGTAGATTTAATATGGCTTTAGGTAAAGTGAATACTTTTTATAGGCAGTGTATCAGCATGTCTTACCAGTCAGACTGTCTAGCTGAATCTGCTTTATCAGCTTTCACTTAAGCAAATCTGACAGCACTAATATGCTTTTCTTGTCCATTGGCAGGGTGATCAAAGACTTTATGATACAAGGAGGGGACTTTGTAAATGTAAGTAGTACACACCTCCTCTGCCATCTGTTGTAAAGTGATAGTAAAAAGTAATTCAAGGTTTAATGTTTTGCATCTGTAATTCTTTGCGTTTATGGCTTAGATTACTGCTTCATTAAACTGAGAATAAGGAGGCAAAAGAAGATTTTCCTATAAGCAATACAAAAAGAAATAAGAGATTATTTTAAAAGCTGTTGGTAGGTATCTTCAGTGGATGAAATGCATAGTGTGTAGTTGTTGGAAATTAGGTGTTATAGCTGAAGCACTTTTGAAAATATTTGGCATTTCTTGTCTTCATTAAATGAAATCAGTCCTGACATGATGTTGGACAAACTGCAGTAGAATTTGAAACTGCGCAGAGAGACTGTACATTAGTCTTTCACCCTCTAGTGGACATGTGGTGAATTACAGCACATCTAAACTAATGTGTCTTTTTACTTTGTGAGGCCTTTACTATGTTTTTTTGTCTCTGTGTGAAGGGTGATGGAACTGGTATTTGCAGCATCTACAGGGGTCCATTTGCAGATGAAAACTTCAGAGTTAAGCATTCTGTGGCGGGTCTTCTGTCCATGGTATGTTTTGTAGATCAGTGCTCCAAACCAAGATGTTTATTATCCTGCAATCATTTATATATCCTGTTTTAAATAATAAGTGAATTAAAATTTGATGAATCCATTCAAAGTGAATTGACCTCAACCTCTATAAACAGCAGAATTTGATTGATCCTGTCGAACTGAATTAAGCCTAACCACTACAGACAAACAGGTGTTTTAAATAGCCAGTCTGTCTCAGTAATGTGTGTCTTACGCAGGCAAACAGTGGTCCAGGGACAAATGGCTGCCAGTTTTTCATTACCTGCACTAAATGTGACTGGTTAGATGGGAAGCATGTTGTCTTTGGTAAGTAAGTCCACAATTTTAATTGTGCATTTATGTTTATTTAAAGCTTCATTTTACAGTGTTTATGTGCCATAAATAAATTGTTTTTTTTCCCATGGCTGTTTCAGGGAAAGTAGTCGATGGTTTGCTGATCATGAGAAAAATTGAGGTAAAAACTCACTGTAATTTTCATTTATAACAGTATATTGATTTCAGTGTCTGTGGTTCCTTTGGCAGGAATCAATCATTGAAGAAATTTTAGACTGATCTGTAACATACTAAGCAAAACAGTGAGAGACTACTCCAAGGCTGGGTTGCATCCGAAAGGATGCATTTAAAAAAAAGATTAAATCATGGCTTTACGTTGATTGCATCAAAAATCTAAACTGAAATTGCATTTAATTGAGTTGCACCAAAACTTTAACTCCAATTTAAAATGTGATCTAGTATTAACTTCAAGAGATTTAACATTTAAAATGTCTGCCTTTTAAGATGGATTGAGCAAAATTATCAAGTTCTTTGAAGAAAATTAAATGATAATATCAACTGGACTGAGTTTTCTTTCACTTTAGTTGGTCCATTAAAACAAGTCTGCCAGTTGTTGCCAGGCAGTCTCTCTCTCTCTTTTTTTTTATTTTATTACTGTGCTGTTTTTTAATCTTCTTTTATTTGCTGATCATTTTCTATTGATTCAACCAACAAGATTTTCTCAAATGAAGAGAAATCAAAGCTTCTCCTCCAAGCTATCATGAGAATGCTAACAGGGCCGTACTGATTACACTCTTTTTAATTTTGATTTACATCAATAAACTTGACTTTTCATTTTGATCCAGACCAAAATTACAGGTGTGAAACCTTTCCCAGACCACAATACAAAAGCCGGACAAACTTGAGTTTTTGGATGGTTCCAACTTTCAGGCCACTTACAGGAAACAAAAGGGTATCATCAGAGCAGGAAGAAGGAAAAACAACACACCAAAACAAAATTAGTGGTGAGAGCACTTGGGGACAGGAGGAGACCAGATGTTTAATTGACATTTGATCTGACGAGTTTGTAAAGTCAACTGGAAAAAATGTGGGCACTTTGCGTTTGTTGTTTCACTTTGGTGCTGCTGGTAGTAGTGCCACAATTACAATGATATGGTGGCAACGATGTGAATGTGTCCATTCACCTCTCTCCATAAATGGCCACTGAAGTCAGGCTTCCTGCTGAACTGTAAACATCAACATCAGACACACACCCACCTACAAATCAATCAGTGTCAAATATAGGAAGACACAGCCCATGTAGGTGACGACAACAGGAAGTAGGTATAACCTGTAAAGTTAGGGTTAGTACGCTTGGATAATTGTGAAACCAAAATTAACCGGACACAATGTAAACAGCGAACCTGGGTTCTGACCTTGGTCCCAACATTTAGGTGTAGGAAAGCACCCGAAATTAATCTTTGTTGGTGTAAATTTTTAAAATGAGAACATATATTCAAGCTTAAACATAGCATTAACAAAACCACAAACCAGTGTGTGTTGTTTTGCAACATTCACTCAAAATTTTCATCTCCACAGTGATGCTTCAGCCTTCAGAATATTTCAAAGCCGGCATCTAATGTGTGACTGAAACCCAATTTTTGACACTTGTAGTAAATTAATCTTAAACTGTGCCATGTTTATGTAATAAGTAATTAAACTATTGATTTTGTACGTAAGTAAACCTTGTGATGGGTTTTTTGTTCTAAATTTGTGCTCTGTGCTCCCAACAGAATGTTCCTACGGGTCCAAACAACAAGCCCAAGCTCCCCATCGTCATCGCACAGTGTGGAGAGATGTGACCATGCGAGAACTACACGTCTCTGTATACATGAAGTAGTGTCTCATATCTACTTCATAGCCCTCAGCAAACATAAATCTGCATATTTTTGCCTGTATGGATGCCTTCTCCTGTAATGAACACTGGAGGACATTATAACGTTAAGCAGTGCATCACTTTGACCACTGGTGGTTTGATGTACCTGATTCCAGGTTAACTGCTACATTCAAACCCATTTAAGATTGTTCACATACCAGGTGGGTTTTGACAGGATGTACTTAATGTGTAGGTTTAAAATTAATTTTGTGAAACTTCATGTTCACTGTTGTCCAAATGAAGGTGATGTGTCTATCCTGTCTTAAAAAGACAAATAAGAAAATTTGACTTTTTTTTAAGCCTAAAGAAAGAATTGGTTGTCAGAGGTTCACTTTTCTGATTCAGTAACACAGTGTGTCTCATTTGTGATCAATAAATTGTTTTTACTTTTTTAGAACATTTTGGAGATCTTGTTTTTTTATCTTGTTTCTTGAAAATCACTGTTCAAATCTGTAAATAGCATTATACTATTTTGTGGACATTGATGTGTTGTTATATTGTCAGTATTCAAAGTTTTAATGTTCACTCAACCGCAAATAGTTTAAATGTATAAGCGACTTAAAGTATGAACGTGTATTTAGTTAAGCTATTAATCTCACAACAGTAACATATAACTATTGCAAGATTCATTAAATATATTTGTTTCTTAAAATATTAACAGTAGCCAACTGAGAGGAATTCAAACTACAAGTGTTTTTTCGTTTGTTTTAATCCATGTTTTTATCCTTCATGTGCCTTTAAGAAACTGGTCACATATCCATGTTTGAAACGACTCTGAATTCATCTCAGTCCTGTAAGAACACTGTGTACTCAGTGTAATATGCACTGTTTTGGTAGCTTTTGTTAGCTCATTTTCTCCTCCTTTTAGTTTCTGACATTCAGTTTATTAATGCATGAAATGAAATGATGGTGTGTAATACTCATTTTCTTCACCACCGTGGAGCAAAGGGAGGGAAACACTTTACAGTGAAAGGCACGAGAGTCCTCAGGCGCACTCTCCGGTGCCAAGCAATCCTCTGCTGAACTTATGGCTACCTCTTCTTATCCCGGCCATCCATACAAATCCAAGCCACCAGACCCCCTCCCCCATCCACGCTGTCCCTCTTCTGCCTTGGACTTCGTTCCCTTGGCACAAAAGAATCCTTTCAGATGGAGACTCTGTTCTTATGGAAGCAGGAAGAAGGATTTTTTTTTTTTTTTTTTTTTTTTTAGGGAGGGGGAGGGGGTCTCTTCGTGGGGAGGCTTTCTGGGGTCAATGCTAAAGCCCATCTTTGTGTGGGAGAACGAAGCTCGGCCATTAACAGCGAGCTCTTCACACATCAGCCAGTGCTCATAAACAGTGCCAGTGGAGCATTAACATGACAATGGGTGGGGGGCTGTGGTGGGGTTGTCTCACACTCAGTCTGGGTCTGTCTGCTCTGTACTAGTGGAAGTGGAGTTTTCTGAATTCACGCAGGATTATGACTGCATTTAACCAGTTTATTGTGTAGACTGATAAGAGAGGAGACGCAAATCGTGTTATTATATCAGAATTCATTGTCACTGTTTGAGCTGTTTGCACCATCACAACTGTTTTAGTCATCCATAAAAGACTTAACAGAAAAGTATGAAAACATCATTTTAAACATCCTCTCTGTGAACCTTGAAAAACATGTAGACGCGGTCTAATACCATGCTTGGTGTTAAAATTCTAAAGAAACATGTTTTTTGTTCATCGTGGGTGTAATGTGTCCTAAGGTGACCTTTGTTCATAACAGTCCGGGGCTGATCTCTTACAGAATAATATCACATCCACATAAACAACCCTTTTATTCAACTTAAGGCAAGCGCCCAGTTTACAAAATGACAATTATATCCCAAAGCCTGAGAAACATCACTGAATATTGGTTCAAAATCCAAACTTATTCGAATTTTGAATGGGCAAATATCACTGGATCTCTGAGTGACAGCACCTGGAAAGCAGAGTCAGTTCAACAGAAGACCTGCTTTGCGCAAACATTAAAATAGTTTTAATGTTTTAGCAATCTAAATTATGTTACGTGTTTTGACAGTTTTATGACGCCATTTTGTGGAAGTGTGGCTTAATAATAAGCGTGTTTTGCAAGCATTTGTATATATCGTTAAATCCCGTCAAATAACGAACATGGCATATCTGCAGACACTGATCCAAAAGTGTCACGGTTATCTGTCTGACTTGTCTGGCTTTGACATCACTATGGGGCGGTGAGGATGGACAGGTACATTCTCCTTAAGCCAATCCGTTTCAGCAAACTCGTCTCTCAAATGAGATTGACATTTGCCTTACCCAATAGGAATGGGAATTGAGTTTCGTTACAGATTCCAACCAATTGGAACACGAGCTGGGCGGGCTCTCGACCAGGAACATTCCCCGGCACAGTTTCTCATTCTGCCCAGTTCGATCGGCAACGGGAGCGGAAAGAGGAAAGCAGAGAGCCCGAAGGCAGTAGCCCCCACCACCGCCGGCCCAGGTTACCATCTAGCACCGGGAAACATAGCAGAGAGCCGCCGCCGGCAGAAGCCATTACCAACCAGTAGTAACCATGAGCAGCGAGGCCGAGACACAACAACCACCGCAGCCTGCTGCCGATGCGGAGAGCCCATCCAGCCCGGCAGCCGCAGCTTCCGCGGGGGATAAGAAGGTCATCGGTAAGACTGCTGGAAATGAGCTAGTTAGCCAAGTTAGCTAACATGGTCTGGGACACAGCAGAGACGATGCGCAAAAAGCGGCGGTAGCTAATGTTAACGAGCGGCTCAGTTAACGTTAACCGTTGAGTTACTAACGTTAGGCTGATAAGATGCTGCTGCCGACAACTCGTATTGTAACGTTATATTTAAAACGGTCCGATGACAAGATTTTTTTTTTTTTTTTGCTCCGAGTGGCTACATCTTTTCTGCCGATTTTGCGTAACGTGTGGGATGTGTGCAATTAACGCTAAAGTAGTGTTTGATTAAGATGTTGTATTGACGATGGGAAATTTTTATTTAAAAGTGATTTTAAAATACATTTTCCTCTACTGTCAAGTACCGAAACGTTAGTCCTGACGTTGGCGAGCAACCCAAACTAAAAAATGTCAGTTGGAATATGGGATATATTAAATCTAGCTTTAATATTCCACTACCTGGCAATTTACCTAATATCAGTTGTAAATTATAACCGTTTCTAATTAATTCGAGATATTATTTCATGTAAGAATATACGATTGTTATAGGTAATCCTCAATCTTAGCTAGTTAATCTCTCCTGTTCTTCGGCCTCCTAACGTCCAATAGCCGCCGCAGAGTGCCATGTTGCCGGCTGGCTAACACATGCACGCCACGGCCGTTGAGGTTATTTCAGGACCGGAGTATACTCGCTAACGTTAGTGCCACTCCTCATAGAATTTTATGTTGTCGAGCAATGGCAGTTGACATCGAGACGTTACAGCGTTAACATAAGCTCTAATTTACTAACCGGTAATTACAAAGCGCGATGGAACACGAAGTTATTTTACTCTGCCAAATTAGCCGGTTAAGTTGACGTTAACCGTCGTCGTAAGCAAGCTAACGTTAGCTGCTGGCCGTCCCTTTGTTCACATTAAAGTGGCTGGTTCCGTGTTTGTAGTTTTTTCTTCAAATATAGTCGAAACGCACACACAAACTTGTGCCCATAATTATGGGCGAAACAATCATCTGAAGGTTGTTCTCTAAATACACCACATTACAACTGTCAATGGTTGAGGAATTTTGCTCGAATATTGGCGTTAGCATTTTGGCCTTGCTATTTAACAGGGGTGGTAGCTCGTTGGCTAACTAGCTCCGCTAGCATAGCCAGCTAACGCTTGCTATTTACATGGCTGAAGGGGCCACTCAAAATGTCCGCCGAATTATTCCACGGATTTCTTTCGCCATTTAGATGTTTGTTCGCTGAAAACAACATAACAAACGTCATATTTCTTTTTAGCCATGCGTAGCGTTTAGTAACAAATATGTCATCTGATGTGGAACGACAGTTTCCCCTTGCTGGCTTTAATCCAACCACATGGTTGAGACCCAGTTAGCTACTATGCTAACAAGCCAATTGGGCACGCTGCTTGCTGCTAACGTATCCGGGCGCTACTGTTACCACGTGTGAACGCTCAAATGCTGAGCAGTGCGGCTTAAAATGGGGCAGTAGGTCTGTAGTAGTTGGACTTTGAAATGTTGTCAGCGACCACAGCGCACTACACCGGTATCTTGTTACCGCATCCATCATTGGTATGTCATACTACAACAGCTCAATGAGACCGAAGCACAGACAATGTGGATAAGCAAGAAATCTGAAGACCCGTGTAAGAAATAGTGTAGTCATTACTGGCTCATAATGCTGTTGGTTCATGCCTCACACGTAGTGCAGCTGGCACAAGGCACTCTAAGCATCAAGATCTAAAAAAAGGGTGACAGTTGGTAGTTAAATATAACTTCCACATTATCTGTGCCCTCAGTTGGTTTTTCATCATCTGTCGTTATTGAATTCCTTCACCGTTTGTCATCAGTACAGAGCAGCTAGTTTGAAGCTTTTCTTTTATACTCAGTATGTTAAGTTTATAGTGTAACACTGAAAAGGAAATGACTGAAGCTTTAACTTGGTTAATAATTTAGTTTTATTGTCTTATTGCAGCAACAAAAGTCCTGGGTACAGTCAAATGGTTCAATGTCAGGAATGGATACGGTTTTATCAATAGGTAAGTGGAACCCACCCCCATCCCTGCTTCCTAAAGACCCTGATATCATCTGTGTGTGTGTAAAGGAACATTCCCAATCCTATTATAGCTTTGATTTGCTTACAAAGCTGACCAGACGATTTGTCTGCTGGTCTCCATGCTGTTACGCTCAGTGCTTAATTAATTCTACACTTCCTGGTTTAGTTGCAATCTGTTCATAGATACATTGTTGCATTCTGTGGCTTAGCCAGATACTGCTAAATGGATACTGCTGTAACTGAGAGTGATATTCTTCCTTTGTTTTAGGAATGACACAAAAGAGGATGTTTTTGTACACCAGGTAAGTAGTAGGTAGTGTTGTTTTCTCATTTATTTTGTTAATGACCATGACTATAAAAATCTTACATCTGAACTACTCCTGGTTTATAGACAGCCATCAAAAAGAACAACCCGAGGAAATACCTTCGCAGTGTTGGAGATGGAGAAACTGTGGAGTTTGATGTAGTAGAGGGAGAGAAGGTAAGCCTGACATTGATTAGTGACTCAGTCTATTTTGACTGGATCCAAAGGTCTGATTTTAGCCTACTGAAAAAGCATCCCTTCAACTGTTCTTCCCTAGGTTATTAATCTGAGCAATTACATTTCGTCCACTGTGCACAGGGGGCAGAGGCAGCAAATGTCACCGGCCCAGGAGGCACTGCAGTCCAGGGCAGCAAATATGCCGCTGACAGGAACCGCTACAGGCGCTATCCCAGGAGAAGGGGCCCTCCCCGTGGTGGAGACTACCCAGAGAACTACCAGAGTGACGGAGAGGGTGAGCCAGGCAGTGGAGGCCGTGACAAAGGCAGCCGAGATGGGGGAGAGAGCGCCCCTGAAGGAGACTCGCAGCAACAGCAGCGCAGGCCCGCCTACCCTGGCAGACGGCGTTACCCGCCATACTTTGTACGTAGACGCTACGGCCGCCGGCCCCCGTACACCAACGCACCACGCGGAGAGATGACTGAGGTACGCCGTCACAGGGCTACTATCCTGAAGCAGGCACCCAGCAGTCCCATGACAAAGTCGGGACCCTTGATATGTTGATGTCATACACAACTATAAATCCTCTCCTGTTGAACACTCACGTGGTTGTGAACAATAAATCTTGGTGTATCGGGGGTCTTGCCAATATCTTGCAAATTGACTCAAATAAGCCCCTAATCTCCGCTATATTGGAGCTACCTGTGGTTGCACTTCCATCAGCCTCAACATTAAATGGCAGACTGGCCAGTCTGATCACAGCTGAGGACAGTGCACTATATAGGAAATGTTCTTAAGTTTGTTTGCCTTTGTGTTGGCTCTGGAGAAAGCTGCATGTGAGTTGTGTGATCTGTTTGCCTTCAGGGAGGTGAGGGTGACGAGAGCCAGGGAGGTCCAGACCAGGGCAACAGACCAGCGAGGCAGAACTACTACAGAGGCTTCCGACCAAGGTTCAGACCAAGGTTTGCATGTTGGCTTCATTGATGCAGGGCTGCAATAATGGGAGAGGAAAGAACTGGGCTGTCTGGATCATAGCCCATAAACCAACTGAAATTTGCCTCTTAAAATTAATCTAAAAAAAATACATGCCACCTGTTTGGCCAGAGAAGCTCTCCTTTTATTGCAGCCTAACCTCAAACTGCAGCTGTGCATTCAAATTTGGAGTATGTAAAAAAAAAAAAGCATTTGTCTTGTGATTTTTGAACTGCATCTTATCTCGGTGGCTGATGTGTTCTTTGCATGAGTTTGCCACTTGTTAGTGTGTACTTCATGTTTGTTTCAGGCCTTTGCTTTTCACTTGTTCACTCCAGGGGTCCACCCCGTCCCAGACCGGTGCGGGACGGTGAGGAGGACAAGGAGAATCAGGGCGGCGAGGGTGGTCAGAACCAACAGCCACGCCAGCGGCGTTCCCGTCGCAACTACAACTACCGCCGCAGACGCCCACAGACTGGTGGCAAACCCGGCCAGGAAACCAAGGAGGCCAAGACAGGAGGTGACCCATCTGCAGAGAAAACGTCCGCTCCCGAGGCCCAGCAGGGTGGGGCTGAGTAGGAAAGAACCTGCCCACCGGCACCTACCATCTTTTACCATCGTCCGGGTGAGTTCATAGCTCATGATCGCTAATTTGGGTCCTTCTTGATCTTTTCCATTTACTTAAGATGAACCAATATCTGGATTCAGACAGTTGACAGTAAAAGATAATGACAGTATATACGAGGAAACTTGCATCATTAAAGTTTAGTAGCTGCCTTGATGAATTAGTTTCTAAGTGAGGCTGGCCAGCTTGTGATTTGCACTCTGTAGTGCAGTGCTTCCCAACCCTGGTCCTCAAGTACCCCTGCCCTGCATGTTTTAGATGTTTCCCTGCTCCAACACACCTGATTCAAATGATCAGGTCATTATCAGGCTTCTGTGGAGGCTTGATGATGAGCTTGAGGGCCAGGGTTGAGAAACACTGCTGTAGTGGATGATTCAAAGCATGAGGTCATGCAGTGGATTTGATAAAGCAAACTGTCTGGCACCATAGATCCCTCTCGCTATTGTCTCTTTTCCATATGAGCAGCAGCTTTGAGCTTTGGATTCTTTTTCTGCTATCTGGTGGTGATGCACGTTTCCAGGCAACTCGTGGTGCAGCATGCCGCATGACTAGACTAAAAGATTGAAAATGCAGCATGCAGATGATCTATGGACTAATTTGTTAATTTTCTTCTTTTACAGTTTTTTTGTCAACAAGAAGAAACATCAAACAAGATCTGAGCAATAAAGATTTGACTTGACGATCGTCACAAGCTTGCACCATGCATTTGACCAGATTACCACCGATTGCCTGCAGAATCTATGCAGACCTGTTTTTTTTCCATTATTTTTACGTGACAGCTACAAAAAGTTTTGGGGAAACAGCAAATGTTTTTCTAAATCTGTCCTAAGTTTTTACACCAAATGGTTTTTAAAGAAAAAATGGAATTTGATATCTGGTCAGTTTGACATTTTTAAATAACTTTTTATGTATTCAAACATTTTAACAAAACGCAAGCTCAAATAAAAGTCCAGAAACCAGGAAAATTGTCTCAAGTGTTGGCTTTTATTTTATTTTTCAAGTATATGGGCTCTAAACAATGTCACAAACCATGGAATGTATTTTACATAGTATACAGTTAAGTTGGAGTGTCTTATCATTTCAGATATTAATATATTTAACAAATACAACCTTGAATGATGTTATTTTAATCAATCAAATTCAACAATGGCACAGTGTATCATAAACTGCATTTTAAAATAGCAAATGTTTGACTAAAGCTTTGATAATTCTGTGGTCACATTTCCTTTTACAACAGGATAACAAAGAAACCCTACACATCACATTTGACACCATGAAAGTAAAGTGTACGTAATACACTTAAATGTTTTTTGCATGCAACTTCTCATACTATAGTATATGTAGACAATATTAAGTTTTGTGGCTCTTAAATTAAATCCTAGGCTGAATCTGAGGTTCATTATTTGCTTCAGTGAGTTAAGTTTAAATGTACATTCATGCCACAAAAAAAAACAAAAACAGGTGGTGCTGTACAAGTGGAGTAAAATGTCCACTGTTGACCAGTAAATCCTGCAGAGGTCTCTTCATTATTGGCTGCAGATGCAGAAGGTGGACAAAACACCTTCACATACAATAACTGAATCTTTTTTACTTTTGTTGATTTAACTGTTAATTCAACCTGATGGTCATGTTTAAAAATAATTAGGCAGACAGATCTCCCTCTACACAGCCAGTCTCAAGGATCAGGCGCTGGTCGGCCGCAGGAACACCTCAAATCTAACGATAAACAAACTGAGTTGCTGTTATTTTATTCAGAGCTCTTAATAAAATCACAGCAACTCAGTGGTTTATGTTTATCGTTTGATTTAAAAATAATTAGTTTGGACAGTCTGACAACAGAAATCAACATGAACACTGATCACCAAGACAGCATTAATGGCCATTTTTGAGGCTCTTCATACCCTGGTAAACATATTTCAGTCTGTTGGTAATGGCTTTCTGAACTACTGTTACAATAATTACTGAATTTTCCTCCAGTATAATTCATGAGCAACACAGTCTCAACAAAACTGAAAGTTATCAGTGTGACTGATCTATTGGAAGGTTTTTCTATAATTTTGTCCACCCTGAGCATACAGCCACACAAAGAGTCATTAAACATTGGTCTCTTTGCGCAGGCGCTTCATGCGTTGCACATTGTTCTCCATGGCGGTGGGGTTGGTGATCTCTGTGGCACAGCTAGCAGGAAACCAGCCTCTCTCTCCATCCCGCATTCTCTCTCCATAACACCAGGCTAGGAAGACGAGAAGGACAAATAAAACTATCTTTAAGCACCCTAGCATGTACCTATACCATTTTTCCTTCCTGATGTTGATTCCAGTACCTGAACTTTATGCATTGACACTGAGTGCTGATCTGTGCAGTAAAAACATTATTAGCAACATGACATACATGATGCTGCTGGGAAGTAGCAGGGTCCTGTTTCGGGGTTAAGAAATTATGTGATATCAGATCCATGCATAGATGTGCATACTTGCTGATACTGATATCAGCATTTATGGCTGTTAAGGCATTTTCCAAAATTGCTATCAGAACAAACCTAACTGTGAATTGTAAAAATGGCACACTGGGCATGAAGGTCTGGATTTGATGTCATAACACAGGTAGTGATGGAGCTAGGCGGCAGTTCTCACCTTCCTCTTTGCGCAGGACGATGACAAGCTCAGCCAGTTGCAGCCCCAAATCATCAGGCTCCTTTGGCATGTAGGCTTTAGTGGCCTCATACTGTGGCAGACCTGAAACACATTTCCATGTGGCAATGTGGTTAATAAAACCACAGTCTGTCTGTTTTATAGTGCTTTGCATGTGGTTCATCTTATTGGCTTGCTGTGATGAAGCAAGAACCTTGTTGCCTGTACTTTAAAAAGTTGTGTGCTGGTTCCATCCTGCTGAATATTGACAGCACATCGCATCACTTCCTGGATGTGTCATTCTCTGGAAAGGCACACCCTTTGATAACATATCAAACAGAGATAAACTCGCTCTTAAAACAGTAACCTTTGCACAAACAACCTCTGATGAGTGCTCTCTGTGTGGTGGCTTTGTTTCAGTATCACATGATTATTTATGTTTATTTAGGGATTCCATTTATAGCACATGGATGTGCCTGTAGTGTTCCTGGCGTTCTGAACACAGAAATTCAATACAGACATACAAAAAGACAGGACAGCCAATTTAGCATGTAAAAACAATCAAGAGTCAGCAAATACACAAATTATGGGTGTCGCAATATACAGCATTATACATAACTGTGATATTTGGAAAAATGAATTGATATCATGTTAATAATACAAATATAATCGTGTGTAAATAATCCAGTGCCTCTTTAGCATACTTTATATTCTTAGAGGGATAGTGCACCCAAAAACGACAATGAAGTCATTATCTACTCACCCTCATGCTGACTGAAGGTCAGGTTTATTATACTGACCCACAGAACACTGCTGGAGTTTCACAAGAAAACAGCATTGCAGAATCTCTAAAACAATGTAAGTGAATGGTGACCAGTTTTCAAACAAAAAACAACTGAAGAAAACTCCATACGCTCGTCTGGTGTGTTCTAAGTCTGCTAAAGCCCAAACATGCTGTTCACTTGTGTGTGTACACTGTCACACCATACACACCCATTTCAGACAGCATGCACACACACTTGAACATTCGCTCCAAGCTCAGGATCTACAGTGAAGATTTAGGCTAAAAACATGATGTTAATTACGTCTTTCAAACCAACTTCACATGTTGAGGCTTTAGGAGACCAGACAAGCAGTATGGAGGCATTTTATGTGTTTGTTTTTTGTTTTGGTTGTTTTTTTATGATTGAAAACTAGTCACTATTCACTTACATTGTTTGGGAGACTCTGCAACACTGTTTTCCTGTTAAACTCCAGAAGTGTTTTGTGGATTAAAAAAACTGAGCCCGACCTTTAACCAGCATGAGAGTGAGTAGATAATGACTGAAATTTAATTTTTGGGCGAACTATCCCTTTAAATCATTTATGTTTCTTTCCATTCTCACTTTATCTCCCTCCCCTAACACCTCCCACACACACTATTTTTGAGTGTGGTTTATTTGCCAAAGAGACAAAACGCAAGTTCAACAAAGTTAAAGATGAATTTGACCGGCATTGATTTTTTTTTTATTGTGATCATATAACACTTAACCCACAGTCAGGGTTCAAATAGTCTAAAAGTCTTGAAAAGGAAAGAGAACCTGTGCAGCTCTGATGTGTATTTAAATAAGATTGAATTTTAAATAGTTGCAGACTCATTTGAAATGGAAAATGATTGTTTTCTTCACACCACGCTGCCCTCCATGACAAATCAATCATTTACACGTGAAAGGTAAGTAGATTTGTCATTAGTTACCACTTTTAAAGATTACATGTCTGGCCTCAGAGTTAACTCAAAGTATATTTAAAAAGAATGACTCCCTTGGTAAATAAAGCGTTCTGACTTACCAGCTGTAGAAGTGAAAACTCCTGCCTGCTTGTGTTCTGTAAGAGCAACTATCCAACGAGCCCGGTCCACCCTGACAACAGAGACAGAAGAGCACTGTTAAAAACAACTCCAAACCCAGTGTCATCTTTTAGTACTTGTAATGACACAAAAAGTCTGTTTCTTTTGAATGAGCAAAATCCATGGTGGCATTTAGGTTGTCATTGAGAGTTCTGTCACTAGAGGGAGCCAGACACATAAAAACAACAGACTTGGTTTCCAGTAGGGAAGTAGGAAAGGAGAAAATCTTGACAATGTACGTTTTAAGATCATTTTTAAGGAAAATCACATTAATAACAAATTTAACCCAAAAGCATGTGTGAATACTATTAAATAAACATGTTTGTGCAAATAAGTGTAAAAAAAAATACTATAATAAACATGATAAATAAATAAATAATAAAAAAAATCTTTTGTGATCCTCCCTATAACTTTCAGGGTGTATTCTTTTTAAATGTTTGAAGAGGCTACTAATATTGCTGCTGTGTGGCACTTTTTCCCACAAATGGAGCATCTTGCTGTATTTTTATCTAGCCTACAGGGCAAACATTGCACCACACCATGTTACATTTCCTTTCTGCTGCTCTCCATGGATGTATTAAACTCTCACAAGTTTGATGAGGAAGTGTGTGACTATGCTGCTTTCTTCCTGCCTCACAGGCTTCCACAGTAATGTGACACAGGTTGGCTAAATAAAAATGTCAGGGCACAAATATTACACAACAATACTAAAAATGTCTGTGATACCACCACCCATATTTTGTATTTATATAACAGTCTTATCAATAGTTTTTTAAAGGAATCCATATCAAATGAGTAGCTTGTGAGAATCGATGTATCGATCCTGCAGAACGGATGTGCCCATCTGTAATATTAATAGTAAAAATCAATGATTCCTGTTTGAACATTTGGATTCAGTTTGTACTTTCACATATCAACCTTATTTTATGGTTTACCAGTCACTTTCAGCTGTACTGGCACTGTTAAGTTACTATTGAAGCAATGTCATATTAAAATCTTCATACTGGCTAACAGGTGGGATGCTTTTATTGTGAAAAAGTTGTATGAGGAAAGGAAATGCCACATTCTTCACATAATGCTTCAATAAAAACAGGTTTCGAACAGATATGGACATACTTTGCACGATTTGATAAGCTAATCAGTTTTAAATACTACAGGAAGGAATAGTGCAAACAGAAACCAGATACAGTGAGCTCACTACTGCTACTACCTCAACTATGATGGTAAAAACCCTACAGGTCATGCAAGTGAATGTGGTTTTAAATAAATCACAGCTTGACCAGGTTTCCCTGAGGCCACATTAACCATAACCATCAATATTCTGTGGAAGCAAGACTGTATTTGCATTTAGGAATAAACCAGAATGTGAAAGAATTAAAATTTTTAGCAAAATGTTCCAAGTGTCCCACAAACCAGATGAAAATGCAACTAAATGTCACCTGATCATACTTAAATCATGTTCTTTCAAATATAAATTCCCACTTGAGGATTAATATGTCCTGGTATGTCAGTACCTGGACTCGGCCACCAGAGAGATCTGCTCCGCTCGGCCCTCACTGTTCTTGCTCATCAGCAGTCTGAAGGAAAGATAGTGGCTGTTCTTGGCAGGCGGAGACGTCCGTCCTTCTGCATCTTCCACGACCTCCACCTCCACATTGTCTGGAGTGGCGTAGTCCATCACCACAAAGCTCTCCTCACTGGACAAACAAACCATTTTTACTCATATGTCCATTTGCAGGATATTTTTTAACCAGACAAGCTGGGTCCACTGGTGCAATAAAAACATAAATAATGTGATTTTAAATGACAATTTTTGCACATTACAGTGTAGTTAAACTCAGCTTCAATGTGACTGTGTATGAGTGTACTAACACATATTAACGCACACATTCAAACCACATTCCTTGACTGTCTGCTGACAGCATTTCCTAGATATTATCACCTAAAGACTGGGTGACAGTGTGGACTTTACAACCCTGAAAATGACTCCAGTGTTGTAGGCAGCTCCCTCCTCTGAGCTCACATTGTTTGGTTTCTCACTAATTCAAAACAGAAAGCTGTAGTCTGTCGAGCTGACATGCTGAATACAAGATTGAAAAATCTCAAGTATGCACGCACCACATCCATACTACTCTCCTTTCTCTGTCCCCTACCTCTCCTGTCTTCTCTCTCTTTCTCATGTTCTCAGCCTGCCAGCAGCTGGATCTACTCAGTGTCCACAGGAGTCACCAGGAAAAAACACAAAGTTCATGAAATCCCTCAAAAACTGGTTGTGCTTCTCAAGTTCATCTTCTCTAGCATCAGTAGAAACCCGATTAGGCTGTTTTCTAATCTAAAAAGTGATCTGGTTCGTGAAAGAAGCATCAAGTTTTGAAATTCACAATTCATTATGTCCTGGGGTTAAAAAACAGCTTCCTGCCCTGGTTTCTTTGTTGCTAATACCAGACTACTCGTCAACAGGATATTATGGGAGGCTGAATATATCTTAAAGTGATCCCATTAAATTTAATCTCATTATTATGATGTTGACATACTGGAGGACGTATGCTGATATTTTTGTGATTGAGCAAGAAAATCTGTCAGTTTGTCAGTCAGTTTGAAGGAACAGTTTGTGTGTGTGAGTTGCAGAGTTTTGTAGAGGCCTTCTCTCAAATGTAATGGAACTAGATGCTACTTGGCTCGCGGTGCTCAAAGTGCCAAAAAAATACATTTGAAAAACTCAAAAATCGGCGTAGTAGATGCAGTTTTGTGTTGGAACTATTTTCTATCATAGAAAAAAAAGTAGTTCCTTTCTGAAACTGCTCACAATGAGGTCTGTGAATTATCTTGAGCAACCAGGTCATGATTTCTGGAAAGAGACACAGAGACACTGCATTTTTTTTTTTGGCACTTAAAGCACCATTAGCCAATCTAGTTCCATTGTATTCAAGAAAAGGCAGACATCTTTACGGCTAATATCTCCAAAACAATCTAGACGGATAAATAGCACTACAGGTAAAAGGAAACATATGTATTTTGGATTTTCTGTGTTTTAGTTGTGCTGACCTCTTCTTCTTGGTGACGATCAGCACATCATTGAAGAGAAACAGGTAGTAGCTCCTGTGGCTGAAAGCCCTCCAGATGCTGAGCTCTTCAGTGCAGATGGCCAGCTCGCCGCGCTTCTTCAGCCATCGCGATGATGACACCAGAGGAAAAGGCTGCAAGAACACAAAATGCTTTCATCTGTACTGGAGCTGCATCGTTACTCCAAAGCTCTGTCCAAGTTCATTCACACCCAACACTTCACCTAACAAGTCAAACCCTTTGAGCTCTATGGTATATTCACTGTATTCTTCCTTAACGGTGGTTGTGCAGTGACATAGTCATCTGCTCTTACCTTGATTTTACCAAAATCCATCTGTTTCTGGATGGTGTACATCTGCTCTGTCCTCTCCATCCGCCTCGCTCCGTCATTGCAGCTAGTGACCAACTGTTGGAGTAATAATCACAACAATGACAGAATGATAATCATGAAATACATCTACTCTTAAATGAGAGATCAGGCAGTCAACTCAGCTGTTCTCAACATCTCTACCTTACTGATGGCGTGCAGCGCCCAAACAGCAGCAAAGTACTCCGCTGTCTTGTCTGGAGTTTTCTGGCAGATTGTCTGAGGAGAAAACAAAGGTATGAAACTTTCAACATATTTGTTATTTACCTCTGCAGGCAAAACAAACCTCTGCACCACAGTACATACCATAAAGCTAAATCTTGAGTTCCTAAATCATTAAAAACTTATTAACTCATTATTAAACATATCATAAACAAAAATAAATGTTAAATATTTCAAGTATTTTGATTTTGATGGCTGCATTTATTCAAGCTTTCATAAATCACATAATATAACAGTTTTATAAGGACTGACAAATTTAAAGAATAGAGATGGAGATCGAAGATAATGTGGTTTCTGTATTTAAATTTAAGATATTTTAAGACCATAATTAATGCAATTTACAATATATTTCATGTCCATGCTGGCACAAAATGCACACACAATTTGCATTAGTGGTTATTCAGTGTTGGTTTTGTTTTGTAGTTGTTAGTTATAGCATGATCAATATATCTCCAGCTTAATGTTAATGTAATGTATAATTCAATGAATTTAAAGACCTGTCAGACTGTATTTAAGAAATTTTAAGGCCCAAAATTTAGATTAGTGCATTTTAGAAATACTTTTTAAGGACATGCAGAAGCCCTGATAACACTATTAGGTAAAGAATGATCTTTATGGAATGACTGGGGAAAAATCAGGTGATTCTGAAGCGTTAAAATGATTTAATTAATTTCTTTGAAGATATGGAGTTTCAGTTGTCTTCCAATAAACTTATGATAACTCGTGAGTGGCAGGGTTAAACCTACAACAAGCTGCCACAGAGGTTGAGAGCTGCTCATGTAAGTGAGTAAATGTTAAACTGACATCCAACAGCAGTGGCAGTCTGGTGACTCGCTGCATGGGGAGGATGAGGAAAGAGATCATGGGCAGGCCTCCACACTCACTGCTCCCTTCAATCTGCTTCAGGGTCTCTTTAAACGCAGTGTTGCTGGTCCTAACAGATGGAAAGACAGAAGGAAATTCAGCTCATCCTGCAGCGTTACTGCAAAAACTCAACAGCTTGCAACCGTTTTCTGCGGCTACTCACAGCAGTTTCTGCAGCGTCCTCTGCTGGAAGGTCTCGTTGGAACAGTAGACAATGTAGGGCTCAAAGTGGTGGGCAGCGTGGTTCTGAACAATATCGCTAATGTCCCGGATCACTGGGTTGTCATAGTGACGCCGTTCCAGGTCCTCAAAAAACCTGGAAATGGAGAGAGAGGGGGAGGTTAGTAAAGAGGTGAGAACTGTTATCCTCCTACAGACTGATTACCTGAACAGGAGACACAAAGCTATGTGAGAGGATGTTCAGCCTGAACTGAATGATAACTTCATGGTTTTAAAGGAACAGTGTGTAAAATTTAGTGGCATTTAACAATGAGCTTGCAGATGGTAAGCATGTTGTCTCACTCCCCCACTCTTAGGAGAACTTATGGAGAATGTCATGCAAAACACGAAAGACCGTATCTAGTGTTTGGTGGGGCTGAACCCTCTGGTTGTTTGGTCAATTGGGTGTTTGATATGCTCTTGTCCGACTACAGTGACCTCTCTCCAAATTAACTGATATCATGTCAAAGTGCCAGCGATACCGTCTGTGACCCAACTTCAAACTTGAAAGCTGTAAACATTGCCACATTTTATGCTGTTTTAGTGTTTATTTTGTAGATAATCCTGCTGAATTTGGCATTAGCATGTTGCTAAAGGGGCTATTTCCACAGGTTCGGGAAAAGTTGGAGAAATGTTGCAATGTTGAAGAGAAGCTGTGCCAACATTAAGCCTCATTTGAAACCAATTAAATAACAAGAGTAGCAGGTTTTCCATGCTGGTTTTTGTGGTCATTACACTGCAACATGAGCTGCATTCGTGTTAGCTTTGTTGTTAAACTGATGCCAGTTCTACTCTGTGATCCTCGTTCATGTTGCTGCAGTAAGTGCATTTACTTGATAGAGTAAATTACCTTGAAGGTAACAATATATCTACATGTGGAAATGAAATGGTAAGACTGCAAGAATTCATGTGCTTGGCAGTTTAGTGTAACTTTGATTAGCCCCCATTTAGTAATGGTTCTCCATTATTAGCATTATCAACAACACCATAAATTACTTTCAGCCCCACCCTTGCCTTTTTAACAAAAAGGAGTGAAATGACACCTGGAAAACAGCCCAACCCAGGAAGCAGCTACAGGCCCCACATTCACACACAGATACTGTAAGTCAAACAGGTCAAACAACAGCTTCTGAGACACTTTCTGTTTTCTCGTCTCACAGATCCTGAAAACAAGAGGATCAAAGATAGAAGGACGCTTCACCTCTTGCTGCTAAAACTGGATTTATTCTCATTCAAAATAATGAAGCCAGCAATACACACACAGAGCAACATGAACTGCTCTCAAGCACATTATCATCTTAAAGCCCGGGAATACCACTCAGAGCAAACAGGCAGCAAAACCAGTTTAGCTTGCGTGTTTTAACATGTCGACGGAGCCCACAGGATACTGAAGACATGCTAAGGGAAAATACTCAATCTCAAACTTTAGATAAACCCATTTTATGTTTGAAACCACAGTGGGAACACAACACAACCTGTATGACACACACTTTAAAGTCTGCACAGAACAGTCAATAGCGTATGCAGAAAAACAGTCCATTACACTGCTTCACACACTGATAACATCATCAGATCCTTTTTATGAGGTGGCAGACCTCCCCCCAACTAGTTTTCCATCACCCTCTCTCTCTCTCTCTCTCTCACAGACACACACACACAGAAGACGATAAGAGTGTTGTGCCCACCGTTTGCTGACTTGATGGATGACAGAGATGTTGGAGAAGAGGTGATGGTGCTCTGTGGTCGTCATCGTTTTCCTCAGAGCTTCACTGTTCTTGAAGTGACGCACCAGGATGCCCAGGCTGTGCAGATACGAATGTTCTGACGTGATGATTTCAAAAATGGCCTGTTAAACGAGCACACACATACAAGTAAGTGTGCATGTGAAGGAGCAATTCCCATTTTTAACATGTAATAAAAAGAAAAACCCAGTTTATACAGGTGTATGGATGTGTGTTCTTATGTTCATTTTGTTGTCCTCACTTTACATGTTTTCATTTGACATTACGATAGATTAGGTTTATTATTAGTAATATATGACATTATGTCATTACGATTTTACTTTTTATTACAGGTATATTTGCGTGTATATCTGCACATGTATTTTTCCTTTTTCTTTCTTATAAATATATTTTTTTCATACATGAGTGGCAATGTTTACATATTTTATGTACTGAATGCACTTTAAAGCGAGCATCTTTCAATAAACAAAAATAAATAAATAAATAAAAATGCCATCCTGTGATGCTCTTAAGGCTGGATCTCTGACGGTCTGTTATTTTTTTCATGAAGGTTTTTTATTTACTTTCTTTCATCCAGCTCCTTCTTCCCTTTGATTTCCTACATTTCCCAGAATTCTTGGACAACATCCAACAACATCCAATGGCCTCTACGTTCTCTCTGCATTCAACTGGGGGTTTTATGCACATATGAACAGAAGAAAGCAGCGACAAAGCTTTTCAAAACCTCCTCAGTGCAGCAGACATGTTCCTGACACAAAATGAAACATGTGCTTTGGCTCCAATGCACTCTGGTCCCTTAAGGCTGCTGTTGGTGGAGAAATCTGCATTTCTGCTCTCGCCCTTAACAAACTTCTTCTTACATTGTTGGGGCAGTGTGCTGAATCCAGACCTCAACCTTTTTTTTCAGATCTGGTCCTTTTAAAAAAGTTATTGAATAAACCTGACTTACATGTTGAAAATTGGAGAAAAATGGTGAATCTAAGATCTGATAGTGAGAACAGCAAAGTATGATGTTTACAGATGATATTTTAGGCTTGACTAAAACTTTCAGTTTTCTCTACAACCTGTAGGATAAAAGTTTGTTCTTATCTGAAGGAATCAGAAACATTCACCAGCAGACAAACACAACAGGTCCAGATATGTAACACATATCAGCCGTGCTCAATTTGTAGCAGTGTTCAAACTGGTTCTTACGGCATGACAGTCAAGAGTATTTTGAAATAGAGGGTTTCATTAACCTTGGCTGATTGTGGTCAGGATCTTAGGTGAGCAAGCAGGCGGTAACACGCCTTCCACATGCCTACTTCCTGTGAAGGTGAAGTGGCTCAGACGGGACCAAAGGGCATTACTGTAGCTAAGGTAAACCAAGAACGCTACGTCCTGAAAATCTCAAAGCAACACTGACATTTCAGACTAAAAGCTCAAAATGTCACTAAAGAACAGTAAATGATAGTTTGGCTGACTGACTTGGTAAAGATCTGCTCTGTTTGAACAAACTTGGAGGAACTTTTTGCGCTGCTAAAATCTTCCTACAGTATGGAAACTAGAAGAGCAGTATTTTTAGTTCAAATAGGTTAGCCCTAAACTTCAGCTAAATGTTTTCAAACTCCCTGAAAAAATAACTTTAAAGCTGCCATAGATGGCTGCAAATCTGGAGCACTGTTTAAACACTAAACCAACAAAATGACTTTAGTTACAAAAGAGTGAGACTAGCACCTGCTCAGCAGATGGACTGAGTGTGATCACACTGGCCGGGTGTGGCTTTACTCAGGGACTGCAGTGCACACAGGGTGGACCTTTGGTATTGACACAACATCTGTTGTTAGACTGCCAGTGAAGACACATTACAAAAGGGGAAAACCACCCTCAGATAGTGTTGCTGCATCAGTCTGTGATATTTAGCTGCTTTCCAGGACTTATTTTGTAATGAAATATTATTGGTTTTGTTGTTATATCCACATTAACTTAAGCTGTTTTATCTACTTCTTCTTCTGCTCAGAAAACCTTTTGAAAATGAGATTTCACTTCTTGCCAGACAATGTTGGTATGCGTGGGTTAAAAATCAATATGAATATAAAGTAGATTTTCAAGAGGCACTTCATTTCCATGATGACATCGAGGTTATCTTGGCATGGATCTGACTCTTACTTTTTTCAAACAAGGAAGTCTGCATTACAAACTGGAGGTGAGGGGTTTGACAGACGTGGGCATGAAAGAGGCAGGAGAGGTCTGATGACAGAAGCTTCTGTGTTTCTGGGCCTTGATCCATAATGGATATCCTGATATCTTGGAAATCAGGATATCTTGGCCTCAATTTTGACTTTTTTTTGTCTGTCTTTTGTGAGTCCATAAGTTTATGGAAGTGCAACACTGGACTACATCTTTAAAAAATATTATTTAAGCCCTTCCTCCACTCAAAAATATGTCTTTGTTCCTGTTTCTACAGTTGGATGTTTGAACTTCACTGTGCAGAGTTTGACACCAGATTGCTGTGTTCACATTCATCTTCTGAAAATAAAAAGTTTATCTGTGCTCAGTGAAAATCTTATTTTAAGGGGCAGGCCTACGAGCACGATTTATGACATCACAAATAGTTTGGAAGTCAATCCCGGTCCAATCTGCAACTTCTACAAGTGTGATGTAAGAACCTGAAACCACCAGTGGACATACACTGAGGATGGACTTCATAGTGAAGTAGGAGACATTTTATCTCCAGCAGGAAAACTTTAAAAATAAACTAAATTTGCGTGTTCATATAATCTGGAACTTTTAATGAGGTACGAGGATTAGATGCCTTTTAAGGATTTGAATGTGAAAAATATACTTCATATTTTTTGCAGGCAAAGTACATCAGACACACATTATTGTTCCAAGCATACTATCTCTATATATGTCTTAATATATGTCTGAAAGAGATTACTGCCACTGGTTATCATTATTCCAGTAACAGCCTGGGCCCTATCTTCTGTTGATCTAAAGGTGCAAGTTGAAAGTGTGAGGCACGTGGATTTAATTTATTCAAGGTGTGTCCAAATCCCACTTTGCCAGCTTGCGCCAGGGGTGCGGGGGTGTCCTGTCCTGTCCTGCCCCTTGTGCCAGCAGCACCCAGCAGGATACACCTACGTATGAGCTGCGCCCACAGGCGAGTTTAGGCCAAGCATGCAAGAAATCAACAAGAATGTCAGCTCTCATCGCCTTTAAGAGGCAGGTGCACCAGGAGCGCAAATGGTGGCAGCATGATGGCAGATTTACCAGGAGAAACCAAAGGGAAAAGATTTTTAAGCAAAGAAACAACAACAAAGAAACTGGTTTGAGAAAAGCATGAGAGCGTGCAACATATGGAGAGGGCAGGACATTAGCTTCATAAGCAGCTTCATGTGTGTAAATAGTTTATTTCAAATGGCAGACGTGCCAAAAATGGCAATTGCACTGGTGTAAGAATGTAAATCCACCTGTGTCACCAGCACAACGGCTTTACGCTGGGTGGAAGATAGGGCCCTATGTATTCTAACTGTGTGCTGTGGTTGTTTTTCTCTCCAAGTCAGAGGCAGAAACACAGAAACAACAAAGATAGCATAAACTGAGCAACTGTTTACCTTTTTTTAATCACAAAACAAAAAAACAACATTTTTTTGTTTTGTAGAAAAGTGTGGGCTTCTTAAACTCCATATTTTGCTCAACTGTCATGATCTTGTTATTGCTTGAAATGAAACATTTCTTATGGCTGCATCACATTCTGTCAATGGGAAAGTCTGCATGTATGCCTCTTATGTGTTTTGTCTCCTGGTGTGACTGTTGGACGGTGATGCAAATGATCCCTTTTAGGACATTTCTGTAGGCTTTTTTGGAAGTGCATGTGAATTAGGGATGAGCGAGTACACCACTATCTGTATCTGTATCTGTTCAACCATCTAAATTATCTGTATCCGTATCTGTACTCGGAGTGGGCGGGACCTAAACCGGAAATGGGCGTGGTTTAACCGAAAATGGGTGGGGCATGAATCTGTACATTATTTTAAGTCTGAAATTGATATGGATTGATCAGAAGTTTCTATTGTTTATTTGAAAACTATTTACAGAACAGCCTCAAAATTGAGATTCAAAT
>JAJHUR010122595.1:0-10504 GCA_027495735.1 Lutjanus campechanus | reverse complement strand
TGTGCACTGTACATGATGGGACTTTGGAGGCAACAGGTAACACAATGCACTGAGGGCCGTAGGTGGGAGGGTCAATAGGGGCCTAACAGCAACTTTTTGCCCCTAAACAAGTTAATACAGCCATGCGAGCATCAATATTGTACCAAAGAAGGTCGACTATGCCTGTTAGATTTGATGGTCAGTGGCTCTGAAACAAATCTTAATGATGTCCCATTTTTTAAAACAACTGTAGGAATTACTGCCCCGCTAAAAGCACATGCATCAAATGTGACGGATGGCATTATTTAATTCTGGATACTTGTACCTCAAGGAGCAAAAATGAATCATCCTTGACTTCACAACGGCACAACAGTGAGACAAGGCGTGCCTCAACCGTCTAATGCAAATTACCACAATTTAGAGCGTTGTATGCAGCGGGAGACCATCGCTAAATGGTCAGACAAGCTAGTCACAGATATTAAAATAAATTATGTCTAATTTGAATTTTAGTCACGCTACATTAACTAATAGAAAGTTATTAACATTTCAAAAGACAGAAAAAAGGCTTGTGCCTGCAAAATTAACAGTGGCTGGGCTGACCTGTAAGCCATGCAGTCTGATCACTGTAATGACAGCGTAATGGCATATTTACATTAAAATCTGGGCAGCTAATATGGGATTCAGAATGGGAGGCTCAGTCAAGGATTATTTAGTCTGGCCTGCTGGCCTCTTGCTGAATGTTTCTTTCTTAACTTCAATAAAAAGCAGAAAGTTCTCATTTCATGACTATTTATGTGACTGGTCTCTGTGGCTTGCTTTCCCTCTCACCACCCTAATGTTCTCTTTAGTTCCAACCTTTTATCTTTCATCTCCTCTCTCTTCTCCCTCCTTGGTCTTTAAAGGCAATTATCATTTCACTTCAGAAATGTCAGAATCCTACACTTCAGTTGTATCTTGAGGAGCCTCGTTGGGATGAATGGAATTCTTCACCGACAAAGATGAGTGGCTCTCTCCCACCAACCCCCGAACCTTCTGATATTGCAGTCTTTTAAACAAGAGAAGAATTTCTTTGCATTTTAAATATCCCTAATTCATTCCCCCATACTTTGATATTCTCCAAGAAACTGCTGTGTTATTTCAAGATATAGGATGTGAGCACAGACGTGATAGGATCACACTGGTGGAGAGGTTTTAGGTTTCAGGTTTAATTGGTGTGAAAGCCGTGATGGAATGAAATTCTTGTAATATAAAATATGTTTGGATTAGCTTAGATGTGTGTGAGTGCATGGTTGGATATGAGCTGTAACAATCTTAACACCACTATGCAACTAATGATTACTAACAATTAATTGATCGACTGTTTAGTCCAAAAAGTCAGAGGATTGTGAAAAATGCAGATGGCATCTCCTAATTTCTTGTTTTAGATATTCCATTTAAAATAACAGAAAACAAAGAAATGCTTGAGAAGTGGAAGCAGCAAATATTTAAGTATTTTTCCTTGATAAATTACATTTACTCAAATATCAAACTCAATTGATCATTATTCAGCCCATTCAGCCTCATTTCCGCCCTAAATATCACATTTATGTGTACTACTTTACTACTTTACTATATTGCTATTGCACATTATAGCATCAACACCAAAAAAAAACTACAAGTAAAAACAGAATCTAATTTAATCACATGCGATGATGCATTACACTCCCATGTTTGATTCCAAAAGCTCAGTTAATTGGCAAGAATGTCAATAATATGACAGAGAGATAATTAGTGTTTAGGTTAGTTATTAAAGCTGGGGTAGGCAGTTTATTTTTAGTGTCACTGGGCAAAAGCTCCATAAAAAAAAAACTTCAGCATAATGTAATTCAAGTGATTTGTGAGGAAACTAGACTTCTGTTCCTTCTCTTGGCTCTGTTATTGAGCTTTAGAAAATCTAGTCTGAGGCTTCAGGACAGTAAGATAGTTGAGTTTTATGTGTGTGACCTGAGAGGGAGGCTCAACTAACTTTCTCCAGAATCGCTTACTGCACCTTTTAACCAAACTAATTTACCTACATGATACAGACCATTAATTTTGTTGGTGATGCACCCAATTTAGCTTTTTAAAGCAGGATTATAATCAATTAGTGGAAAAGTTTTTTTGGCAATAAAGGGGCAAAAATGCAATTGCCATGAAAACACTTATGTAGTAACTACAAAACAAATATGTAGTAACTACAAAAAATGACCTACAGACCAAGTCAAAACGCTGAGGGGAAGTGACTTCACCTCTTTATATCAAGTGAAAGCTAGCTTGTGAGCTTGCAATGGTTAGCTTTTGCTAAAAATAAGGCTCAGTTTAGTCATTGATTTCCCAAGTCTTCGCCAAAATAGGCCTATCCAGCTAACTCCTGCTAAAGGTAGCTAGCTTAGCAGATCTTTGAGATGTTTTACTTGAGTGAATTTCATTTTATTTGGTGGTTAAGATGCATTATTACCCTTAAAACAATGTAAAACAGCAACTGTCCAACATAGTATTCTTTCAAATGTATTAATGAATTATTGTATATTGATCTATATAAATACTGATAATGCTCAGAGAGAAGCTAACCACAGAAACATTGTAAATAATCATTAATCTTACATTCATTTTCTTAAACACATTAGTTCAAATGGATAAGAAAGCTGAGAGAAACAAATTTTCTTGGTAGATACTGAAGTTCCCAAAGGCAGAGTGCAGTATCAGCATTATTGTGCTGGTTAATTAGCCTCAAAAGACATTTGAAAAAAGGACATGAAAAAAGTTTTACCATCTTAACCATCTGTTTTACAGTTGGCCGTCCGGCCTGAAAAATTTTAAACCCTTCTTTTTCTGAATGTCACTGCTTCTCTAATTACCGCTTTCTGTCTTTTCAGGGCACTGTAGTTGTAGTTGTAGATGTGATTGCAATTTAAGTTTATTTTAAGAAAGAAATGCATGGTAGAGTTGAAATCTTACAATGATTTCTGCACACACTCATAAACAGTTTAAACCTGTCTTGGAATGATTTGATGATGTGTATTTAAGGTTAATAAATATTTTATAAAACACTGTTCATGTCTGGTCGAATCACATTCTAATATACATTATTACAGCTCAGTTTTACAATATTATCATAACTGTCCATACACCAGTTATGGATACTTCATATGTGTTATAATTGTTAACAAATACATTTTAAAAAAATGAAAATATAAGTAATTTTGCTTGCAAGTACTGTACATTATTGCATATTATAACCCAGTTATTAACCATCATATGTTGTGTTTATATAGGCTGCAGAGCAGTCATGGAAACTACCAAAGTACATTTACTCTCTCTACTTACTGTAAGTATGATTTTGAGGCTCTTGTACTTAAGAATTTATAATTTATGCTAGTTTTTAAGTCCATGACATTTCAAAGTAACTACTATAGTTACTTTGATTTTATATACAAAACACTCAGTTGTTTTCAACTGTAACTACAACTGTCAATTTATTGTTTTTTGTAAATATGTGCTCATTCTGAATTTGATGCCTGCAACAACAAAAAAAAAAAGTTTGGACAGGGTCATATTTATCACTGTCATGCATCACCTTTTCTTTTAACAGCACTCAGTAAGCATTTGGGACCTAAAGACACTAATTTCCCACACTTGCTTGATTTTGCAGCTCATAATGCACCAAAAATTTTCAATGGGAGACAGGTCTGGCCTGCATGCAGGTCAGTGTAGTATCTCCACTCTTTTACTCTGAAGCCACCCTGCTGTAACATGTGCAGAATGTGGTTTGGCATCGTCTTGCTGAAATAAGCAGGGACGTCTCTGAAAGGCATCATCTGGATGGCAGCATATGTTGGTCCAAAACCTGTATGTACCTTTCAGAATTAATGGGGCCGTCATAGATGTGACAGTTACCCATAACGCCATGGGAACTAACATACCCCTATACTGTACCATCACAGATGCTGGCTTTTGAATTTAGTGCTGGTAGCAATCTGGATAATCCTTCCCCTCTTTAGTCTGGAGGACACAATGTCCATGATTTCCAAAAACAGTCTGAAATGTGGACTCGTTCGGCCGCAGCACACTTTTCCACTTTGCGTCAGTCCATCTCAGATGAGCTCAGCCTCAGAGAAGTCTGCAGTGTTTCTGGATGTTGTTGATATATGTCTTCCTCTTTGCATGGTAGTCTTATGTTGTATTTGTCAATGCAGCAACAAACTGTGTTTACTGACGAGAGTTTTCCAGAGTGTTCCTGAGCCCATGTAGTGTCCTTTATCATGTAAGTTTTTAATGCAGTGCTGCCTGAGGGGTCAAAGGTCACAGGCATTCAGTGTTGGTTTTTGGTCTTGCCCCCTACATGAAGACATTTCTCTGGATTCTCTGAATTTTTTAATGATATGGATTGTAGATGGTGAAATCCCTAAATTCTGTGCGTATGTTGAGAAACATTGTTCTTAAACTGTTGCACTACTTGCCCGCACAGGTTTTTTATCCACAAATTCTGAAGGATTCACAGTTTATTGCATCCTGTATTGCATTCAACTTTTTGGAACTGAGGTTTGTAGAAAGAAGTACAGTACAGTTTCAAATGCAGGACCTTTACTTGTAACAGAGTAGTTTTACACTGTGGGATTGTTACTCATATTTATGTGAAGGATCTGAGTGGTTTTTCCACCACTGCTAAATAAGGGGTTGTTAAAACAAAGTGTTACCATGAAGTCTTCAAAGGTGCTTTGACTCTGCTGTCCTCACTTTACCTTGTGATGAATTTTTCCAAGCGTCTCTTTAGAAACAAATCTTTTATTGCCACATGCACTCCGCATGACTTCTGGCTGTGGATATTGGGCTTTGACATCCCGCAGGTGGGAGGAGGTGATATGTATTTAAAAATGCAAAATGACATCTAATGTTTAGCGTTGCTGCTTGTTTCCCAGACCCGGGGTGGACCTGACCATCTGCTCCCCTGGTCAGATGGAGCTACGCTTTTGGCAGTGCTCAGAGCCGTTCCATTGGCCTCCATCTCAAAGGACACCCAGTATTATCAGATTTCTCTTCCCTAGAAAAACTGAGACAGTGGCACTATAGGAATAACAATATGCTTCAAGAAAGGAAGGGGGTGGAGGATAAAATGAGTGGATAGGAGGGAGTGGGACAACAATAACAACAAGTTGTCTTCCTAGCAGCCAGATACTGTCACATTACGGATGGAATCACTTCAGAAACGTGGAGAATTAATATCCTAATGAAGCTTCGAGTGGCCATTAGGTGTGTGTAATGTGGCTCCAGGGGGCTGGGATAGATGTCCAGCAGCTTTAGGCCCTTATTTGCGCGCAGTCACCTCAGCGGTTGCTTTTATTAGGGTAGCATTAGAGGAAAAGGGAAGATGCCACAGAAGGAGAGCGTTTTATTACTCTGGTTCCCAGGGAGCCATGCTCTACCTGTCACAGGCACACAAAGCATGCTGTTTTAGTTCATTTTACAGCTAAATATCTCTGTTACAAATACCTCTGTCTATGGAACAACATTTGGGCAATTATCACCAAAGTGTTCCAGCGTTGTCTGGAGATGAGTTATTTTGTGCGACGTTTCCAACTGTGTGAAAGGATTTGTGTGCAGACAGCCGTGAATATAAATTTCATTCACATTTTTCATTCACACTAATATACTCCATTTCTCTATTTTTTTCCCCACATCTCCCCCCCTCCTTCTTTTTCTTTTGACAGGACTATTGCATGCCTCTGCTTTTTATCTCCTTACATTTTCAGGGAATGAATTGCTCTCCACTGTCACTGGGCTCTGGCCAAGAATTCATTTTTAGCAGGTCAAATGTTTCAGAATGTCATCTTTGACAGGAACCAACCAGCACGATGAATACAAGGAAAGACACGGCCTGCTGATTTTTTTTTTTTTTTTCATTCGATCAGTGCATACACTTAAAGCGTGGTAACCATGCAGTACACAAAAGCACAAGCACAAGCACAGGAGTGTCTATGTAGAAATCAATATTGAATTAAAACACTCCCCACTCATGAATAAAAAAAAAAAAAAAAATGAAAAATGGTACAGGGGCTATTGGAGCTGCAGGACTCTACAGTCAGCTAATGAAGGTTATGTTGCATGGCAGAATTCAGTAATTGCAACGCACAAGTGAGGTATTAGACAGGATGTAGCTAATGGAAAACAATCACATTTAACATGGCTCCTTGGTTCTAGCTGCTCAATAAGTGAGCAGCAGGCTGGCGCGCAGCAAACAGGAGGCAGGAGGGGGGTTCGCGCGGCACGGGGTTTTAATGTGATCGGACTATAACAGACAATCTATTTACAGTGTGCTCTGGGGAGCTAATAAACAAATGTTGAGTAATTTCAGCCAGCAGTAATTACCCTTGCAGCTGACAAGGAGAGTGTGATACTCTCTCCTTCACCTCCGGCTCGGTCCAGGAGGTGTGGGCTCTTCGGAGTGGTCCTCCTCTCTGCTCATATAGATGTGGCTGCTGGCCAGCAGTCAACCGCACAGGATCATTTACAGTACACTGCTTCTCTCTGTGCACCAGGGTGTCAGATTCTACACCATTGTTCTGTTTGGCTTTGGAAATAGCCAGACAGAAATGATAAAACTGGAGCACATAAGGATTTGTAGTTGATGCAAGGATTCACAACTTGCAGGAATTCTGCATTAAAATAGTTTCTATATTATCTAATTAAACAGAAACTCAAGCAGCAGTAGCTTGAGTGGTAATTAACATTTCTACATGATTTCAGTGAGACTCCTCACTTCCTTTAGCCACATGCTACTGCACTCTAACCCCATTTACAAATCAGTGGAGGGAGAGAACAAATATTAAGTTTAGGAAGCAAACAAATTACTTTGCAGGTTAGACGGGCGAGGAGGCCAAAGGCATCTTTATCCGGGGAGCTCAGGCTTGATCCTTCAGTTACGGTGAAATAGATTTTTATGCAAATATGTCCCTATCGATCGCTGTGCCTTTCTTTGATGGAACGGGATGGAGGAAACCGCATGTAATTAGATAGAGATAATCATTACGGAATAATCATTAAAGGAACATGTTTACATCAGCGGAGAAAAGACAATCTGTTGCATACGACTACTCAACAGTTTCTAAATGGAGAAGAGCCACTCCTGCCTTCCAACAGGAGACGTGGTCCCTCCATTTAAACACAACAGGCTGAAGAATTCTTCTATCAGTTTTTCCTGTTGCAAAACCAAACCTAACTGAGATCTAAATCCAGAGGATATAATGTGAAATACACTGTATGTTTGTCATGATTATTTTTTGTGTTTTTTGTACGTCATATGTGTACTGTATGTTTAATCTCTCTTTTAAACAGAGCTGCCCAAGGATACAAAAAGAATTTCAGTGTATACTGACAATAAAGTTGTATTGTATTGCGTTGTGTTGTGTTATATTGTATTGTGTTACGTTGCATCATATTGTGTCATACTGTATCATATCGTATCGTGTCGTGTCATGTCGTGCCATGTCGTGTCATATCGTATCGTATCGTATCGTATCGTATCGTATCGTATTGTATCGTATCGTATCGTATCGGATTGGATCATAATACTCAAAGTTTAAATTCGTGGATAGATTATTTAAGCAACATCATGCTTGAGGTGGGCTGTTGTACTGAATAACAGCACGGAAGTAATTCAGTTGTAGGGCCGAAGATCATCACAACCATGCTGATATTCAATACAACCACACAACCTTGAGTGTGATATTGCTTTTGTACAACAGTTTTACAAGCACCATTTATTAGTTAAGCAAGAAGAGATTATGATGTCTTTGTTTATTTACTTATTTATTTGCCTCTGCCAACACAAATAGTTCCAGAACTGGACTGGGACTGGATTGTTGCCAAGCAACACAAACATTTTCCTGCACACTGATGTTATTGGGTCAGAACTGACTGTAGTATAATACAAGTTTTATTATGCTGTCACACTGATTAAATTTATTGGGGCTGCAACTAACAATTGTTTTCATTAGCGATTAATCTGCTGACCATTTTCTTGATTAATTGATTAGATGTTTGGGCGATAAAATTTCATAAAATGCTGAAAAATGTTGATCACTCTTTCCCAAAGCCCAAGGTCATGTCCTCAAATGTCTTGTTTTGTCCACAACCCAAAGATCTTCAGTTTACTGTCATAGAGGACTAAAGAAACCAGTAAATATTTACATTTAAGAAGCCGAAATAAGATATTTTTTTCTCAGAAATGACTAAAAACAATTAATCAATCATTAAAATAGTTGGTGATAAATGTTCTCATCTTCTACAATGTGTTTACAGGGTTTTTTGCTGTAAGCAGCCTGTTCCAAACAGTGATATTTTCTATTGCAGATCATGCCTACAGTGCATTAGCCTTAGTCCCCTCTGTCATTCTGACCAGTATGGCACAAACAATGCCACATATCAGATCCTTGCGTTCTCTCCAGAATAACAAGGAGGGAGTGGAGCAGTGACGTGAGGGGTCCAGTCTGAGGGGCTGACAGACGGATAGTGAGGCAGTCTGTCCCTTATCCTCAGACAGGCAGATGTCCCCTCTCCCTGCGTGGCCGGCTGCTGACCAGGGGAGAGCCAGGCGGCTGCTGAAATGAAGAAACTTGAGAGCTCCTCAGGGGGTGAGCTGGTCATTTGATGTCCAGCACAAGAGCAGGGTGTGATGCTGAATGAGCTGAGGGAGAGAGGCAGCCTCTGCAGTCTGTTACAAAGGCCTGGCCTGACGGGTAGGGAAGGAGGGGAAAATACTGAGCACAGACAGACCATTACTATATTTCATCTATTTTGTCAGAGAGAGAATGGCTGTGAAACACATGTAGGAATTCGGTGTGGGGCAAACATATGGACTTCACAAAAGAAAGGCAGATGCTATTTGTATCTGGGGTTGAATAGGCAATGTGGCTATTTGCACCCAGGTTAGAATAGCCAATTTTGCTATTTACACCCAATTGTATATAGCCTAGCATGGCAAAGACAAACACCTATGTGTCCAAAGTCAGCAATACTATTTGCACCTGGGGTGCAATAACCTATGTGGCCTTTTGCATCTGGGGTGGAATAGCCAATTTGTCTATTTACACACAGGTGTGTATAGCCTTGCATGGCATAGACAAACACCAAGATGCCCATCGCCAACAATGCCATGTGCACCTGGGGTGGAATAGCCGATGTGACTATTTACACCCGGTTGTATATAGCCTATCATGGCAGAGACAAGCACAACGATGTCTGAAGCCGGCAAGGCTAATGTACCTAAGGTGTAAATAACTAATATGATTATTTGGACTTTGGATGGCATAGCCAGTGAGCCTATTTACAACTGATTGCATGTAGCCTAACATGGCAGAGACAAGCACAACGGTGTCCAGTGCCACCGATGCTATTTGCACCTGAGTGTAAATACCCAATGTGACTATTGGTACCGGCAGCTGAATAGCCAATGTGGTCATCTGTGCCCAGTTGTATAGAGCCTAGCATGGCAGAGACAAGCACAAAGGTGCCCTACTTGCAACTGGGGTGTAAATAGCCAATGTGGCTATTTGCACCTGGGGTAGAAAAAACAGTGTGGCCATTTGAACCTAGGGTGAGATAGCCAACATGGCTATTTACACCTGGTTGTATAGAGCCTAACACAGCAGAGACAAGCACAAAGGAGTCCAATGCCAACAATGCTATTTGCACCTGCAGTGTGAATAGCTAATGTGACTATTGACAATGGAGAGGAATAGCCAATGTGGCTATTTACGCCGGGTTGTATTGAGCCTAACACAGCAGAGACACAAAGGTGTCTAAAGCCAATAATGCTATTTGCACCTGGAGTGTAAATAGCCATTGTGGCTATGTGTATTTATGTGGCTGTTTACACCCGGATGTATATAGCGTAGCATGGTAGAGACAATCCTTAGCCAACAATGCTTCATTGCACCCAGGGTGTAAATAACCTATAGACAAGGCATGATGTTTTCCCATACCTAACAAAGTAATTCTGCTCCTAACCCTAGCAAAGTAGTTTTGTAGCCTAATCTACCCAAACTGTGACTGAAAACTGAAAATAATAATTAGAAAACATAAATAATAAGTCATCTAAGTCTAAAAATTACGTTAACAGTGACTTCTTATTTTACAAAAGATCATATTTCTAGTTACCCAGGCTGGGAGCAGAACCCTGTCCTCCCATGGGAGAGTCTTCTACTTAACCTATTCATCCAGCAGCCTGTCTTTGATGGAGAATTTGTCACTTTTTATACCTAAACGAAGGGGTCTGGTGTGAATAGTTGAATCGTTGCCTTGTACCTATTTTCACCTGTGTGCAAACACATACTCTGAAAAAAACAACACATGAATCTGTTCACAGAGCCAAGAAAGTCATATCTAATAGTGTATGTATCAAAATTAGCATGATTATCCATCAGCCCTTTAATTTTTTGCTTTAGAACTTCATCTATTATCAGCTTTGTTATGGGGAACTGTCCATAATAACAGAGTAGACAATGTGGGA
>JAJHUR010122590.1:20367-38003 GCA_027495735.1 Lutjanus campechanus | reverse complement strand
GCCATGTATCTTGGAAGTGGGGAATCCCCTGGTTCTCATGTGAAGGCCAGCTATTTTTAATCTGGAAACAGGCCCGTCTTTGAATCGTGGTAGAGTTACACCCCAGTGCCAGCCTGGTTATAAGACAAAAGATGCTTGGAAACAATGAACACAATGAGGAACGCTCCAGTGTCGCCTCAGTGCTGCGGCTTCCACAAACACAAACAAATGCACACACACATGTAAACACAGAAGCCTCTGGCCTCATGAGTGACTGATGGCTGCTGGCTTGGTGTTCATCACCGCTGGATGAGAAGTTAGTCACTTCAGACATACATATACTATACTACTAGATATATATATAGATATATAAATACTAATAATACTAGCATATGTTTACTTTAGTAAGGTTTTGAATGCAGAATGTTTGCTTATTATTAATTACTTATTACTACATATTAGAGTATACCAGGGTATTAAGAAATCCCGACAGTATGATTTTCAATACCGTCGTAAATACAGATGTTATTCTTTCTGTTAAACTGAGGCGTATTGTAGCGCACAGCTCCTGCCACTAGAGGGCAGACTCTCTACTGGTGGACAAGGCAGTGCAGCTGAGCTGAGTCAAAATTGTAACCAAGGAGCGTTTCTTCTCAGTTGGAATTATTTGGTGCTTTGCTTATTTGTTTTATGAAAGACATCTTTTTTTATATATCAGGAAGTTTCTCTTCAGTCGATTAAAATGGAATAATGTTTGAGCGTGACGTTTAACATGGTGTATTTATAGTTTGGTCATCCAAGGTACATCTTATGAGCCCAACACTACATCCCACATGTTCTTCTACATTTAATTACTGTGATCAAGTATGCTGGACATACGTTAATATATTTTGCTTCACATTTGATATCTTTTTCATCTCTGTGGATGAAAAACTGGACTGGAGGGATGAAACTCTATTAGCCACAGTGACTTTATGTTGCGTCCTATGTCAGCATTAAAACTTGATTAAACTCCGGATGTTTTATGACTTCCTGGATCTGAATCTCATGAGCCTCCAGATGTTACACTACAGTTACACTATTTTATTTTATATAAAACTGTAATCTGTGTAAGCGTTTGATATTCCCATGCACTTTTGGATGCGTGACTGTCGGAAATGATAGGTTTTTGTGTAATTTGTGTTGAGTGGTGTGAAATTTGGGGGCTTTCCTGTGTGTGTGTGTGATTGGCATTCCATTCCTCACACTTCATTGGTCCACTTTATTATTGTTTGGGTTCACTGATAGGCTGTGACTCACCCTTACATGCAACAATACACCCGGTGTGTGTTGTGTGTGTGTGGTCTGATTTACACAAGAAGTCTGAGTTTAAAGTGGATGAGTAGGGTGTGTGTGTAGATATGTGTATGTTTGTGGTCCACTTACACCTCCCAACATAGATGTCTTTTCTATCTATGTTTGTGTGATTTTGCGTGTGTGATCTTAAGCTTTTATCTGTATGATGACAAGATGACCCTCGGGCATAAAAATATGAAGAAAATCTTGCAAAATATTTACTTTTTTCTGGTCAACGAAGAATCCCACAGGAGTAATTTTGCAGTTTTGAATCCGATTTGAGTCAGATTTTGGGCTACAATAGATTAAAGGGATAATTTAGATTTTTAAAGTGGAGTTGTATGAAGTACTTACATTGTTTTGCCTACAGTAGATGGTGGTCAGCACGCCTTCAGTTTGGAGAAGCAGCAAGAGTACCAGTGTAGGAAGCTAAGCAGAAGGTGGATTTTAAAAAATCAGTATCAGTTTAAGTGTATGTTACATTTAGAACAGTTATACCACTTCAGTTTTCCTGTCAGGCAACCTTTTACAATAGGAATATGCACTTATGTAAGCGACCAGACTGCGTTGGCAAAATCAGTAATTTTACCTCACAGAACACAGGAGTTGCTGGTCTACCGCTGCCTCCATCTGTTCACTTGTTTGTGTTACTGTGTGACTTAGATGCCTTAAAATTATAGTTTGGATCCACCACAGCAACTCCCATGTTCAGTGAGGTAAAATTACTGATTTTGCCAATGGAGTCTGGTTGAGTGAGAGAGAGTGATATTTGGCTAGTATAACGGTTATTTCCTGTCAGAAAAGGCTGTCTGGTGGCAAGGTAAAGCAGTGAAAATATTATAATATAGTGTGCGTTGTCATTAATTTTAAGTGGACTTTTTTCATAGGTAGTTAAAATATCTTTTTTTGGTTTACCTTTACCTCAGCAGTAGAACAGCTTAGCTTCCTCCTGCTTATCCAAACTGAGGGTTTGTCAACCACCACCTACTGTAGGTAACACACTGACTATAAGTGTCATGCAACCCCACTTCAAATAATCAGAAGTATCTGACAATATTTTGAAGCACATGGAGTAATCAGGGCCACATTAGACGACTTCAGTGCCTTTATAACCATATAATTGAATTTGAAAGTTTACAAACAACAGATTTAACACTCACATGGAAAATTTCAACAGTTTTTCAGTGGGAATCAGTACATTTGCAAGTGATCTTACTAAATTTATTCTTTATGTGTCAGCTTGCTTTCCACTGACAAAAATCCAGTGGTTCTCAACCTGTGTGTTGGGACCCCTAAGGGGGTCAAGAGATAAATTCCAACGAGTTAACAAAACATTACATTGTTTGCTAGCGAACAAAAAAAGTTAGTTCGCCAAGTTAACTCTCCTCAAGTGTAACTTTAAAGTTAATACCTTTTGAATTACAGCTAAAAGTTTTGGTGCAACATAATTAAATTTGATCTAGGTTTAGAGTAAAAACTAAACCGAGGTCTACTCGTGTTTAAAAATTACTTCTTGTTGGTGCAGCCTTGCCCAGCTATCACACCTCATACAAGCCCACAATAAATCATCTAAACTCTACCTGTCAGTCATTTTTATTAATTCACACACATTTCTCAGTCCGCCTGCTTGTGTGGCCTCAGCTGTTGTTGCCAAGACATTTCTGACGCAACCTCCTGTAGTGCAGTATAGACCAGTATAGGCCAGTTGTTCCATTACTACATAAATCTGCTGTATATTTATCCCAGAGTTTCACACTGGATCAAGTTTTATTGGAAAAGGTCAAAGTTAAAGTTATATTAGAGAATCAATGGACGTCCTAACAAGAATAGAAACGTGTGTGTGTGTTTATGTGTAAGGGGGCCACGCAACACGTGTGCGTTGCAGGGGGTTTGGTGTCACTGAGTGGGCAAGTTTGGACTAGATTGTGTGTTTCTGTGTGTGTGAGAAAGAAATTTGACCTTTAACCTCTAAACAAACACACACACAGGTGAACACACAGACGCACACTCATCATCAGTAACCAATTTAGAGTCAAATCAAATCCCACACTGCAAATATTTAGATTTAATTCAAAGCAACTAATATAAACCTCCCACGCCAGACCTCTGCTGCCAAAACACACATTTCTCCCTCTCCCTCTCTATCACACCTTCTGTCTCCCATCTCTCTCCCTCTCTCTGTCTTTTCACCTCCCGCCCCCCTGCAGTCTCTGAGTGTTATGGTTCAAGTCCACGCTGGAGAATCGAGTTACAGTCAGTTTTAGGGCTCCAGGGCGGGGGACGAATTTTTCAGGAGTGACACAAGCAGTTTTTTTCCTTTTATGAGGTAAAAGTTTAGAATTGAAGTGATTCTTTGGCAGTGTGTGTGTGTGTGGGTTCTGTGCATTTGAACAGGCCTTGGGCACGTCTCCAAACTTACGTAAGTGGTTTAGTGTATGGGTGAAAAAGAACAATAGAGGAAACAAAATGTACAGTACATTTATACAAACACACATGTGGTTAAAGTACACACAGAACACAAATCAGGGTGCTGTTTGCTTCTGCATATTTACATGTTTCTTGTAAAAACAGGCATCTAGAAAGGGACTTGTCACAGTAGCCAATGGTGCTGAATGAGCATTAACGCATTGTGCCCCTAGCTATGCAACTCCACAGGGACCATTAAATTAGTTGAGAATCCTGAAAAAATGGGAGTCAGTTTTGCTGTTTGTCACAGGACTGGGACAGGACAGGGAAGAAAGTCAACTGGAGCGAGTGGAAGCAGGAATCATTATAACAATAGGCCAGGTTTCATGAAAAAGTGTGTAATGTTGTAATGTGTGTGGACTGTGGATTGACGGAAACGGGATGGGAAGGGAATCATTCTTTTGGGATCGGGAATTTGTTTTTTACTTTATTATGGAATTGGGACGAGACAGGAGTGAAGATTCACTGCCTTGTCACCCACTACTTCCTGGACTGAGACAAATACGGTGAGACTGGGACTGAACACCAGCTCCGAGACCTAGAGAGGTTTGACGACAGGGAATACAGTACCAAGGTGGCTTTCATGTCGGGTTTGGCTCCTGGCACCCCAGGGTTTAGCCAGCTTACTGAATGGCAGTTAGCAGTTTGTAAGGCTATCAAAATAACACATTACCACAACTTTTGATAGTTTTAAAAGTACCAGAACTATTAAAAATGTTCATTCAAGAGCACATAGATAATTTGCAGCAAAACCACCTGGGAGGCTGCTGAGCCTGGCTCTGTTGCCCGCAAACAGCAGCTAAGTTAGCAGAAACTCTGACCCAGAGTTGAAGCTGAGCTGTGGGAGGACATCAGAGGGAAAACCAGAAATTTTCTCCTTAAAATATGATCCAGTTTCGCTCAAATCAGTGATTAGAGTCATTAAGTTGTGTTTTTGTACAGTGAGGCCCGGCCCTCAGCCCATTGTATGCTCCATGTAGCTAACGTTAGCTGGCTGCTGAAGCAATCCACTGTAAAATACCTTGAGCATAACTTGTAGTCACAACTACCACTTTCCCCAAAGGGAATAAATTCTAGCCAGCGGGCCTGTAACTCAACAACGGTATTATGGGGAAACAGACCAAGGTTTTAGGTGGCAATCATTCGAAGACACACAAATATACCTTCTGCCGCTAGCTAGCTAGCTAACTAATGAATCTTAGCTTTGGCTCTACACCATTAAAAGTTGAAAATTGATCGACAGGTGGATGTCATATTCGGTTTTAAAGGAACATGATTGAAGATTGATATAAAAATATAGGTACACAACATGACTGGTGATGTGATATAAAAGGGTTAAAAGCTAATATTTTATTTAATCCTGACTGTAATGAAAGAAGATGAAAAACAGATATATTTGACTTTGCTCTTTGCCTTGTGTCTTAATGGCTAAGTGAGGATGATGATCATACATGATTCAGTTACCTTTTACTTTCACTTGATAGATGCTTTGATGGCCTGAATATGTTCACAGAAAAACTCCCCTGTGTATTAGGATTTAGATTTGTGGAGACACATCCATGAGACACCGTGGTGTGTCTTTGCACAGACCTGCGTGCACACTCAGTTGTGTTCATGGCCAGGTCATTTGGACGAGGATGAAAAGGAAGGCAGGGATCACAGGAAAGAGCGAGGTAAGAGGAGAAAGTGGGCATGAGAGTTGAAAGAATAAAGGCTGAAATGTGAAGGGCGATGACAGGAGGAAATGATGATGATGATACATGGACATTAAAGAGGTTTTAGTATCATCAAATATGTCCCGTTGTAGTAGCTTTAAAGTTTAAAGTCAGACAGTAAAAACCACAACGTACGGATTAAAACTAAATACTGTATAATACACTGTAGTTTGTTTATTAGAGAGCTTTGTAGGTGCTGGTTGATTTTGTTGCTTTTGGAAACAAACAGGCTAGTTGTTTCCCATTGTTTTCACTGTTTATGCTAAGCTAAGCTAACTGGCTGCTACTGTGCAGACATGTGATTGGTATCAATCTAACTCTTGGCAAGAAGGCAAGTAAGAGTATGTCAGAAAATGTTGAACTATTCCTTTAATAGGACTCTGGAGAGACAGAAACCAGATTGTTTTCTTCAGTTTAGCGAAACATCACTGCATGCAATTTTAAATTCTAGGTAATTACGCAGAAGCAGTAATTCACATAATATGTACCATTAGAGAAAAACTCAGACACCCAAATAAACTAAAAGCTTTTGATTTTTATGGAAACGCCTAAGTGTGCTTTAAAAATCAGGTTTGGGTTTTGCATAAAAAAAAATTGCAGAACAGAGAAGCACCATTTCAACACTTCACTTCCCTGCCAAGTGCCCATGTTACAAGAATTTAAAGGCCCCCTGAGACAACGATTTCAAGCACAACAATAAAGTAGCAAATAATAATAGATGTTATCAGACATCTCATCTTCCCTCACCACAAAATGTGAAACAGACCACGGACAAATCATATTTGCTTCTCAAATCAGATTTTAAAGACAGACTGCCTGCACTGTTCTTCGCAAGTTATCAGATTGGATTTGTTTGTCCAGACATCACCAGTGGTGGGCAGAGCACTGAACATCTATGCTCAAGTAACAGTACAGTTACTCCCATGACAAATGACTCAAGTAAAAGTGAGGTTTACCATTTTAGAAACCTACTCAAATAAAAGCGAAGCAAGGTTGATATAGCTCCTAAAGCACAAGTAACTTTCTGTTTTAATATTTTTTAGGTTGTACTGCAATTATGAAAGTTACGTTGGCCAAGTTGTCATTGTGTTTGTTTAACTGCTTTTTAAAGCAATTAAAGGCAATTTAATTTAATTAAAAATAAATAAAAGTCCAACAGACGATTTGCTACAACATAAGTTCATGTCAGTGACATCAAAGATTAACATTACACATGAAAAATTAACATCGTTAATGTTAGCTAGCTAATACAGTATGTGCAACTCACTTGAATTTACTTTAAATTTTCAGGAAAGAGTACAGAATGATTCATTCCTCTAGTGTAAACAGTGTAAATCAGTTTTCCTCCATTCATTTATTTTTTGCTCCTGGCCCTAAAACAAAATTCCAATTGAGATTTCACAAAATTCATGTCCCTTTCCTTTCAACTTTCCTTAAGAAACAGGAGTTTTTCTGTGGCAGTATTTTCTGCTGTAGCTAATGAAAAGTTTTGTTTTTTTTAAAGTGTGAAAATTTGTCGGAAATAAAGGAGAATTATGATCCCAGGAGGAAATAAGGAGAGGGCAATGACAACCAGGAATCTCCTGGGAAACTTGTGAGGGTTGGCAGTGCAGTCTGAGCATCACTATGACAGTCAGCTCCACCTGCGTTGTGGAGATACTATCTGCAACAGTCGAGCTGTACTATGTAGTGGAAATGCTTCTTTATTCTCTGCGTTGTCCTCCATACAGCTTCTTCTGCTCAGCCGCTTTGAATCACTTCTGTCACTCTGGATTTGACATTGTTGTGTGTGTAGCATTGCAAGTGACGCAAACGACACTTTGAAATCTTAGCTGCCAAAACTGGGGCGCATCTGTAGAAATACAATTGGAATCAAATTTCAAACCACCTCCAAATGTGACTTGGATCGGATTTGCAAAACATCCATTTCATGTGGTTTTTTCGGGTCCAGACTTTGTCAAATCAATCTGGATACAATCTGGATATGCCAAAAAACAGATTTGGGCTGGCAGTCTGAACGAGGCCGAAGTGTCTCAGAAGTCACATAAATCATTGGGAATAAGGAAGCAGTGAAGCTGAAAGAGATAAAAGATGGAGCGGAGGAGAGCTGCAGTGAAGAGACAGATTAGAGACAGATTATTTGTGTGTTCAAAGAGAACAAGAGAGGAGTCCGCTGCTATACATTATGTCAGACCCACCACACACAGACACACACACACGTCCTTGGCTTAACAGCTTGACACATGAAAACAGGATATTTGCGTTCCCACGTCGGAATGCTCATTAGGATGTGGCTACAGCTGTGGCATGTGTCTATGAGTGTGTGCGTGCACGAGCCAGCAGCTGGTGCTGTGTGTTATCACTTTGTTTGCTCAGTCTACATGGCGATAAAGCGCTGATAAATGCTGCTTTTATGACTTGAGTAGACTGAAGCTCTGAATAAACTTCTAACTACTACATCTGGTTAGTGATATGAAACATTCTACACACCTTGTAGCAGTACAGTGTTTTCAGTTTACATCATATTCACAGCATGTTGCCTGCAGAGTCTGCTGAAGTTCTGTTTATAGTCTGCACATGTGTATACATTTTCATATCAGTTCACTACGTCAGGCTGATAAGACATAATATTAATTTAAACTACTATATATCAAATATTTGAGAAGAAGTCATACCTTTTTTAAATCTTTTTTTCTGAGGACAATTAAGATTAGTCATACAAATAAAGAAATAGAGCAACCGTAACTAATGACTGTCATTATACATTAATCTAACAATTATTTTCTTGTGTAATTGATCAATTGCTCAGATAAAATATCAAGAAATTGTGAAAAATGCCCATCACAAGTTCTCAGAGCCCACTGTGACGTCTTCAAATGCCTTGTTTTGTCAGAAACCAAAATTTTAATATAATTAATTAACCATTAGAGAAAACTAAAACAAAACAAAACAGCATAATGCTAAATAGAGCTGCAATAAATCAATCGATTAGTTGATTGAAAGAAAATTAGCCACCAACTATTTTGGTAGTCTATTAAAATGTTCCAGTCATTTTCAGCAGCTTCTTCCCTTAGGCTGTGAGACTTTTAAATTCATGTATTTGCACTGTATTGTTCTGCCAAGAAATACTGAAGTATCTACTGTCATATCATCAGACTTCAGAGCAGCTTCTTCCCTCAGGCAGTGAAACTCTGAAATTCATCCCCCTCACTTCATCAAAATTAACATTTTTCCCTATGTTTTTGCTCTGTGTTGTTCTGGCAAGAGATACAGATGTATCTGCCACTGTACCACCAGCTGCGTCCTCCTCCAGGCTCTGAGGCTTTTGAATTCATCCCCCTGACTCCATCAAAATTAATAGTTATATTGTTATGTTTTTGCTGTGTGCTGTTCTGGCAAGAGATACAGAGGTATCTGTTGTCGTACCATCAGACTTAAATTCATTCACTCCATCAAAATGGATAGTTTTTTGTTATGTTTTTGCTGTGTTGTAGCATAAAGGGACTACATTTCGTGACACAACCTTGTGTTGTAAAATGAACATTAATTGAAACCTTGAATTCAAATAAAAATAGCTAATTTAATACCTCTTCTAAAGCCAGAAACTAACCAACATTTTGGTCTTAACCCGAGTGTGCTGGCACTGGAGAAGATTCAATTTGTTTTATGTGTTTGTTAAATGATGCAGACTTTGCAGAGTGATGGAGCCAGTGCATTTACTCCTATAAAAGGCCTGACAATATGATGCCTGCTCCAGAAACTATTTTACAATTTATGGTGTTACTAGCAAACAGATGGTTAAAGATGTAATGTATATAAATTTCAGAATGGAAGTTCACCTCCCTGTTGACCTCCTACAACCAAACGTTCTTTCCTCTCGTCTATCCATCTTCCTTCATTTCCGATCTCCACTGTAAGGGCCCCATATGGCTCCCATCATATGGAAACTAAATCCTTCCCATACTTTCTATACATGTATCATATCAAAGGAGAGGCGGAAAAGACGCTGCTTTGCCCTGTTGGAATACGTCCAATCGAACCACAACTAAATCGTTAGGTTGGCGGGGGGTGACAAAAGAGAGAGCAGGGGGAAAATAAAGATATTTGGAAAGTGCAGAAAATGGGTTTCCATTTTTCTCGAAAGGTGTTTATATGCTCTTGACATGATTTATGGATGTTTCTGACTACTTGAGTCAATGTAAATGTTTTTAAAGTGAAGTCACTGATAGCAGATACTACACCCTCTTTAAACTTTCTTGCCAAGAAACTACAACTTTTAAATATTTGCTGTCTTGAAAACCTTTTGTTACAAACTTACTGAATGAATTTTCTCATGTGTCACCACTGGACCTGAAATCATTAGATGATCAACTGATTAGTCAATGAACAGAAGAACAAGAACTATTTTCATAATAATCGGTTTGCTCATCTTGCACATTTCCTAATTCCGGGACCAGTGGTTTTCAAACTGGAGAACAACAGGGGTCCTTGAGTGTCTTGTAGAGGATATCCAGCAAAAGGATTATAATATTTCAACCTTTAGCATACTTTTTGGAAGTTTGAACAAGGGAAGAAATAGGTCCATGGTCTAATGTGCATCTATTGTGGGAGTTCTTGACAGGAAAAAGTTTGCGAACCCCTGCTATAGGTGAGAAATACAATTCTGCAGATTAGATAATTGTTAGTTGTCACCACAATAGCTGGCAGTTAAATTTAGGACGAGGTAAAGCTGAAATCTTTTGCAGGCATAATGTATATGTCCACAAAGATATCATGCAAGATATCTGTGTCCAAAAAAAGGTGTGTGGTCATGAATTTGCATCTGTTGTACCTGATTATCCAGCAGTTGATGAAATGGAAAGTTGTGAGTTGGTCTAACGTGATCTAACCTCGGGAATGGGCAGACATCTCTGTCCTGGTACAAGAAAGGGAGGGCTTGTTAGTGTCAGCTGAAAAGTCTGTCTACTCCAATGTTTTCTCTAATATCAGTATTTTGACTTAGAGACCATTAACAAGAGCCTCCTGTCCCTTTGCCAACTCTCATTTCTGTTTCAATTAAACAACCAGCGAGTCTAATCTTTCCCATATTATCTTTTCTATCTTTACACCCACTTCCACAACAGTTGCCTCCTCCATAAACCTTGGCGTTGGCCCATCCTTTTGTCTCTCTCATGTCCCATCGAGTGTGACGAACACTGCGGTTTTGGCTTTCAGTGAAAGCCCATCGCAATCAATCACCATCACCTTTGTAGATAAAAAAAAAAGAAAAAAAAGAAGCAAAAACATTATCACTGATGTTCCACTTCCTCGACACTACACTGAGCTCCAGACTGCAGCTAATTTTTGGCTTAGTGTCTCAAAACATAACACTGCCTCATTAGAAGCTTGTAGAAGGTTCTTGGATGTGTGCGATCGTAGGTCATCCATGAACAAATGAATCAGCCACTGAGCATGGATTTGGCTTCGTCTGCAGCAGCTGAATGGAAAACCTTAAAAAGAAAAGCTCCAGGAAAAGAGGTGAAATCATGCCCCTGTCAGGCAGGCGATCAGATCTCCCTCTTCCCCTTCCCCCCTCTGAACAATGTTGGCATTTTTGGTAGAGGTTTTGTCTGTTAAAAGTTTGAGGTTAAGAAGAAAACAGATGTTGGCTCGATTGCTGGATTACAGCACCATTACACCATCAGTTTAGTTGTCTAGGAAATAAAACTCTGGATGAACAAATCATGGGATTTATTATGTTTACATGTGCATCAGAACGAGTCATCATTTTAGCTCTTGTCTGTCTTAATATCTCAGACGACTGGAATTCATTGTCTTAATTCAAGGCTCCATTGTTGTTTGTAATGGTCTAAATCAAACATACCAAGAATTTCCAGAGAAATCCTGATGTACTGAACCTGCTTGGACCAAAAGACAGGAGTCCTGTTTCTACAAATAGCTGCTTGGATGTCTTGGCCTCGTGTAGAAGAGATAGAAACCTTGCATGAATGTTATGAAAACATGTGTCCGATCTATGATCGTGCTTCTCTGCTGACTCAGAAAGAGAAAAAAAAAAGACCTCAGGCCTTGCTGCTCCCAAAATATTATGAAAAGGAGCGGACAGTTTAGAAACATGTAGACTGTTTCTGATAGAGCTCGAAAAGGCTATTTTTTTTAGGTAGAAATCACAAAGACTTGTTTTTAATCTCTTACTAGTTCATGACTTTGTCCCCAAAATTTCAACATTTTCTTGTTTCTGCACGTTTCTCCAGGGATATCAGGACAAAAAATTCTCTGAAATGGCTTGGATGAAATATTTTAAACTGGACTAAAGGCCATGGCGCACCAATCAAACATTCTCCAACTAACAAGGACAAACACAGATGTGCCATGGCTGTCTGTTCTTGTTTGAAATTGTTTGGAGATGTTTGGCCTGATTAGATATTTTCAGTCTGTGTTTGATGAAGTGTTGTCTGTTTGCCACGCTTTCAAATGATCAATCGGACCTTAACTCTCTCCTTTAGCTGGATAGTTAGCTAATGGTTTGCTTTGTAACAAAACACTAGCTGGCTTCAGTTGAAAGACAAAATGGCATTAAGTAGCAGTTTCTTACTAGTGTGGCTTGCAATGCAGCCAATCTGGTTTAACCAAATAAGACTGAACGTGTCCACGTCACATCAGCAATGAAAAACACATTGCAAAGTTGAATTCTTAAGTGAAGACACCATGTGGATTCTATCTCGTTGGAGAAGAAATGCTAACGAAGGCCGAACCAACTGCACACATGCCAACCACTTGATCATTCATGTACTGACTGTTGTATTTTGAATTGTTTCAATTTTCGGGACAACAAGTGCATACATAAAAGCAAATTTGATTTTTCAGAATCATAATGTTAAATTTATGTACTGTTGTCAGGGTTTTTCAGCTCAGTAGCAATCTGAGCCTTTAATCGTCACCCATTCTGAGGTTTAGGAGCCGTGTGAGACACACACACACACACACACACACACACACACACACACACACACACACACACACACACACACACACACACACACACACACACACAGTGACAGCTCATGATAACCTTTGACCTGGTTGAAGCAAAGAAAATATCCGAAGAGTGTGATCTGCAATATTGGCATATCTACTGACAGAAATCTCCCTTGATATTTACATTTGGTCCATTTGAGGATTACATAGCCGGTCCTAATGATTTTTTAAAATCACATATATTCAATTTAATTTTATGTTTTATTCACCAAACTATCTCAAGGCACTTTTCATCTAGGCCAGACTGTTTATAATAATATAGCATCTTATCAAATATATCATGAACAGAGTATATGGCATAACACAGGAAAACACAGTCATTTAATTAACATGAAATTTTATGTATACAATGTATGTAAATATACATTATATCATAAATTCCCAATCAATAAAGTCTTATTTATAAAACAAGTATGTTATTTGGGGAAAAAAAAATTTGCTTTTAAGCAAATATTGGGCTTTGTTTTGGTACAGTGGCTGTAAATAAGACTGTGATTAATACTATAAATGTATTAGACTGTTATTATATTTTATTACATGCTCAATTCTGATTGGTCAATTACAGCATCCTAAGGTTACTTGTTACAACAAAAAAGTAATCAGAGTACTGTAGCGAGTTACTCTGTGGAATGTTACCCCCAGCACCGATTAGAGCTCCAGTAATGAGAAAGTGAAACATATTTCAGGCCCAAGAACATTTTCCCCATTAGATAATATAACTTTCATACCAGGATCGCACTGTTTCTCTGCCACATGACGAGACAATGCGAGGACACACACGAATGAAGGAGTAGTCCTCTGTATGAGAGAGACAGAACATTCCCAGAAGTCAACAGTGTGTTTATTGTGGTCGCTCGTGATGCCATCCACTACTCGTCTGCCAGAACAGAAGCTACAGACGCAGACATTCATGCGTTCACCATCATGCATACAGGATGATGTCACTGCACCTCAGCAGTTTCAGAACGCAAATTATTTATTATCTTCCCAACTATTCCCGTTTCTTCAACTGCTTCTTCATACAGACAAACCCAGCAATGCAGTTTAGCTCCCAGTTTACACTATATTTCACATCGTTCATCTCTTTCCCACTTTTTCAACTTGTATCTACTCCCTGTTCAGCCTTTTTCAAATTTGTAACAATAACCTTGAAAACACTTGTAACCTTTGTGTCAAAAATAACCTTTTCAGTAACTTGTGCCCACTCACCTTGTTTTTTTCATTCTTGTGGGTACATCTGGACCCCACCAGAAAAAAAAAAACAGAGATCAGCTACAATTTGTACCAGTACAATAACACTTGTAAAGGCCCTCTTGACTCATACTCGCCACACACAGAAACACTTTCTCAGACACACTTGCCCACCCATGCTGGACCTGCCCACCCACACTCACCTAAAGGGCCCCACAGAAGCACACTGGCCTAAACTTAACTTCATTTAACAACTTCTTTGTGTGTACTTTTATCATTTTCTTCACGTTAATTTGTCCTAAATACAGCCCATACCACAGTCATCCAACAGTGAAAACTGTAATCTTGATTGTAGGTTTAATTCCATGACGCAGATGTGCAATGAAGCTAAAACCAGTTGTTTAGCCTGTCGGAAGGATAGCTAAAGAACTCAAGATTACTTTAGGACTAAAAACTATGTCTGGCTGTTTGCCTAATTTAGGCTCATTTGCAGTTGCTAGTTGCATCCCAGTTTAGGGCTGACATAGAAGTCCACATATCTAGACAGAGTACTTCAACAATAATGCATCAACTGTCCCAAACTTACCACAGAAGTGCAGCTTTTTTAAGTCTGAATTTGTTTGACACAACACACAACAACTATGTCTTTTGGGGTCCTTGATATCTCATATTCCACGGCAGCCAGATGTTAGGACGGTTTACAAGAATTCATGTCATGTTTTTGTGCTCAAGTCATCAGTTACTGGTAAATGTTTCACATAGAGGAGACCAGGAAAACTCTCCAAGATCGAGGAATGGAAGACAGATGTAAATACCACTGTTTGATATTAACCTGAACGTCTTGTTTACAAGTCATTGCAGGTAGACAGAAGTCATATTGATAGATTTTTTATTAACCTGGTGCACTGTTTAGCAGTTGTTCATTATGTGTTGAAGTTACACAGCATGTGAAGGTAACATGACTGAGTTTCCACAAGGGACAGAAACATGGTGGGAATCTGTGGCTGATACAACTTTTTTTTTTTTGTTGGACATCTTTAAAAAGAATTAAGAATAGTTGAATTATTGTTGAATTCTTCTATGTTTGAAAGGCTCTAAAGTGAGTTGTTCAAACAAGTGCTTTTGAAGAGGATTGAAGCCGGAACCTAACACACCATCATCCAAATCAAAAACTGCTGGTAAAGTTTGAAGGCCTCCTACTACAAGCCTAAAAAAGTGAAAACAGTAAAAGTGGTTCTGACCAGAGAAGTTTTTAATTTTACATGCAAATGGATGATCTTGAAAATAGTATTAACAGGTGGAACCACTTTAGACATTAGGTCCTCCACATCCTTTGTTCTTAATCTCTTTCAATCCTTGAATAAGTCAGAAAGATAAACTTGTTTATGGTGGAGTGCAGGAGAATGAATCAAGCTCTGAAATCTGATGGTATGGCAGCAGATACTTGTGTATCTCTTGCCAGAACAAAAACATAACAAAAAACTACTCATTTTGATGGAATGAGGGGGATGAATTTAAAAGTCTTACAGTAAATATTAAACAACTTTCTTAACCATAATTTTATGAGGCATCTTATGGGGCCCTTGGGGGTTAAGGCATTTGCAGACCATTGCCCCTGAGAGGGAATCTCTAATTAGAATGATTTAAATCAGGTTGATGAAATATTGTCCATATAACTGTGGCTTTAGTTTGTACAATTTGGAAGATCCAGCCTCGGAACGCAGCTCATTTGTCTTCCTTGAAAATCTCTCTCTTTCTGTCTCTATCACTCTTCTCAGTCGCCTTGAGCGTTTCTGTTGGTATGTGTGCACAGGTGACTGAGACAAACTGGAAAGTCCTGACCTCTTCTTGCTCTTCTCTCATCCTCCCTCCTTTCCTTTCCTTTTTCTCTTCCTCATTCGAAGCCAAATGACAAGAACCAGAAACTTAACCCTTGGACCGAGAGCAAAACTTAATGGCGACTCTTAATTCCTCAATGCCACTAGCTTAGATAACACAACTCGCACTCCCATAAACAGTTACAATAAACTTTGAGAGAGTCTGTTTCTTTATCAACTGATCTTAACTTCTCTTTTTCTTTTACCTAAACAGTAACATTCTCAATTGTTTTAACGAACAAGGAAGTTAAAGAGAAAGAAAGAAACAACCGGAATATCAGCAGGCAGGTCCACCCTGCTTTTGTATGTCTTTAAACCTTATTTAAACTGGATGGAGTCCAGAACAGCAAAATTGACAAAGAGAGGTCATAGCTCCACACGCAAAGGCTGGGAGTGGTATTCTGCTGTCTTGCTGTGGGGTTGTGTACACTTTCATGAACACTGGCGCTTGCAAACACGTGCATGGATGTACACATGCAATCATGGATACACAAACACATAAAGGTGTGTGCATAGTTTGCATTGCAGCCCGCAGGTAAAACAATAACCCACTGGCACCAAATCAGCTCATGGATTACTTACAGTATTTTCTTATAATAAAGAAAAGTTAACTAGAGTGCAGACATGCAAACACACACTGAAGGAAGAGTTAATAATATCATTAATGCCTCTAAGCAGAAGCAGACAATCTTCTGGACTGATTTTGGGATGGATTAGGTGAAAAATAAAGCATGTGTGGACCATATGTTCTTTTGTCAGTTTTAGTGAAGAGGAATCACTACCTGAGGCTCATTATCAAACACTCTCCCATATGCACTGAATCTTGGTTGTTTGCTATGATTTAAAGCTCCACAGGGGGAGCATTGAAGACTTCATTAACCAGCAGTCATAGCATGTGAACTCTTCACACAAATCTGTTTCTGTGTTATTTTTCTGCTTTGGTTTGGAAAAGATTGCCTAGCATTCTTCCAACTGTAATTTAAGTGCATGCTACAATTAGAATATTTTATATAAGCCAAATATTCCTCTCTCTCCAGACTAACCAAACTCTGCTCTATAGTCGAAATCAGCTATTTTAGCTTGCAGAACACAGGCATTGCTGGTCTACCGCTGCCTCAATCCATTAATTTGTTTGTATCATTATGTGACTTTCAGGTTCACTTTTAGGTTCACCTAAACAAATTGAAATCAGTCTAAGTATACTCTATATTTAGAATATTTTCACCAATTTACTTTGCCACCAGACAGTCTTTTCTAATGGGAAATTCCTGTTATACAAGCCAAATATCACTCTCTCTAAGTAAACCAAACTCCATAGGTGGAATCACTAATTTTTCCTCATTATTGTGATGCGACTGTCTGACTTTGGTGAATCCTAACTATCCTTTTAAAACACCAAAGTCACACGAAAACACAGACAAACTAACAGCTCAAAGCACTGGTAGACCTGCAACTCTCGTGTTCTGTATAGGTAAAATGACTGATTTCATTAATGGAGTTTGGTTTGTTGCAACTGTAATTTGTTTTGATTCTTTGATGTAAATCAAGGGCTGTATTACAGAAACTTCCTGTATTATGTCTTATGTTAAGTTGCTTATCATGTCTGTTACCTACCAACCGCCACTGCCTTTCTCATCTCGCAGAGCTTGAAACGTACAGTACATTGAAACGTACTAAAGACAGAGCAAAAACAAACAATGAGGGGCGCTTAACTTGTTGAGTTAGGGGTTTTGGTAACATTTGTAGAGAAATCCAAAGATGTTCTTTTTGCGAAATTTACAACAGCGTTAATAATGTGAGCTAAAAGAAAGACAGCAGACAGTCTCTACTGTATCCTGCATTCTTTGTTTAAAAGCAATAAAAGAGGGATTATAGAAGTTAGTGAACACTACCATTAGCTAATGTTGGCGTACACTGCCGTTAACAACTGTTAGCAAAGACTACAGTTAACTACTGTTAGCAAACACTGTTGTGAAAAGTGAAAGTTAGGGCAGCTAAACAGTTATCCTAATCTTAGGAGAGTTTACGTAAGATTCGG
>JAJHUR010122590.1:0-20347 GCA_027495735.1 Lutjanus campechanus | reverse complement strand
TAACTGTGGCTTTAGTTTGTACAATTTGGAAGATCCAGCCTCGGAACGCAGCTCATTTGTCTTCCTTGAAAATCTCTCTCTTTCTGTCTCTATCACTCTTCTCAGTCGCCTTGAGCGTTTCTGTTGGTATGTGTGCACAGGTGACTGAGACAAACTGGAAAGTCCTGACCTCTTCTTGCTCTTCTCTCATCCTCCCTCCTTTCCTTTCCTTTTTCTCTTCCTCATTCGAAGCCAAATGACAAGAACCAGAAACTTAACCCTTGGACCGAGAGCAAAACTTAATGGCGACTCTTAATTCCTCAATGCCACTAGCTTAGATAACACAACTCGCACTCCCATAAACAGTTACAATAAACTTTGAGAGAGTCTGTTTCTTTATCAACTGATCTTAACTTCTCTCGTTTTTTTGTTTTTTTTTACCTAAACAGTAACATTCTCAATTGTTTTAAGGAACAAGGAAGTTAAAGAGAAAGAAAGAAACAACCGGAATATCAGCAGGCAGGTCCACCCTGCTTTTGTATGTCTTTAAACCTTATTTAAACTGGATGGAGTCCAGAACAGCAAAATTGACAAAGAGAGGTCATAGCTCCACACGCAAAGGCTGGGAGTGGTATTCTGCTGTCTTGCTGTGGGGTTGTGTATACTTTCATGAACACTGGCACTTGCAAACACATGCATGGATGTACACATGCAATCATGGATACACAAACACATAAAGGTGTGTGCATAGTTTGCATTGCAGCCCGCAGGTAAAACAATAACCCACTGGCACCAAATCAGCTCATGGATTACTTACAGTATTTTCTTATAATAAAGAAAAGTTAACTAGAGTGCAGACATGCAAACACACACTGAAGGAAGAGTTAATAATATCATTAATGCCTCTAAGCAGAAGCAGACAATCTTCTGGACTGATTTTGGGATGGATTAGGTGAAAAATAAAGCATGTGTGGACCATATGTTCTTTTGTCAGTTTTAGTGAAGAGGAATCACTACCTGAGGCTCATTATCAAACACTCTCCCATATGCACTGAATCTTGGTTGTTTGCTATGATTTAAAGCTCCACAGGGGGAGCATTGAAGACTTCATTAACCAGCAGTCATAGCATGTGAACTCTTCACACAAATCTGTTTCTGTGTTATTTTTCTGCTTTGGTTTGGAAAAGATTGCCTAGCATTCTTCCAACTGTAATTTGAGTGCATGCTATATTTAGAATATTTTATATAAGCCAAATATTCCTCTCTCTCCAGCCCAACCAAACTGCTCTATAGTCGAAATCAGCTATTTTAGCTTGCAGAACACAGGCATTGCTGGTCTACCGCTGCCTCAATCCATTAATTTGTTTGTATCATTATGTGACTTTGGTGAATCTGAAATATCCTTTTAAAACACCAAAGTCACACGAAAACACAGACAAACTAACAGCTCAAGGCACTGGTAGACCAGCAACTCTCGTGTTCTGTATAGGTAAAATGACTGATTTCATTAATGGAGTTTGGTTGTTGCAACTGTAATTTGTTTTGATTCTTTGATGTAAATCAGGGGCTGTATTATAGAAACTTCCTGTATTATGTCTTATGTTAAGTTGCTTATCATGTCTGTTACCTACCAACCGCCACTGCCTTTCTCATCTCGCAGAGCTTGAAACGTACAGTACATTGAAACGTACTAAAGACAGCAAAAACAAACAATGAGGGGCGCTTAACTTCAAGACAGTTGAGTTAGGGGTTTTGGTAACATCTGTAGAGAAATCCAAAGATGTTCTTTTTGCAAAATTTACAACAGCGCTAATAATGTGAGCTAAAAGAAAGACAGCAGACAGTCTCCACTGTATCCTGCATTCTTTGTTTAAAAGCAATAAAAGAGGGATTATAGAAGTTAGTGAACACTACCATTAGCTAATGTTGGCGTACACTGCCGTTAACAACTGTTAAGCAAAGACTACAGTTAACTACTGTTAGCAAACACTGTTGTGAAAAGTGAAAGTTAGGGCAGCTAAACAGTTATCCTAATCTTAGGAGAGTTTACGTAAGATTCGGAGAAGTTAGGGTGCTTGTGTAATACAAATTTCTTATCTTGAATTAGGACAGGAACGCTGACTTAGTAGCTGATCGTCTGGATTTTCTTTTCCCTAAATCAGATCAGATCCTAGCCTTACAAAACAGTGAAGATAGGGTCTGCAAGTTACAAAGTCTCTGTAATATCTCCCCAGTGGCTTGTATTTTCTGGTATTAGGGAACATCTCCTTTTGTTTTTGTCTTTTCTGCAACCCTTTCCCAACATCAACAAGTTAAAACAACACACCCAGCAAGAGCTTCTCCTCCTGCCAGGGCTGAAACCCTTGCCTAAATGTGCAGCAATAAAACGCTGATTGTTCAAGTGCAGAGATAGATGGAATCTTTGTTCTGTGTACTGAGCACATGAGACTCTGTTATACTCTGCAAATATCTGCATGTAATTTGGAAGTTGTGTTTAAATCTCTGCACTAATGTCACTTTTTTCTTTTGATTGTGTGGGTTGATTAAAATTACAGTTTCTCAAGAAAGACCCTTCTGCCACATTTTAAATTTTCCCCTAAAAGCAGCAATCAAATCAGCTTTTATGTGAGCCATGAGATAAATACATAAATACACACTCATTAAGAGCAGAAATCAAAGTTCAAAGAGGCAGGATTTAGAGTGAGGTCATTGTCAGAAAACAGCCGTCCTGAATCAGTGAGTTTCTGGCAGTGATATTGTTTTTATACCTACAAGTTATGCTGTAAGTTTTGACCTCTTACTTAAGGGATTCTGCAGGCTTCAACACGTTAAATGTATGATTTTTTAAGACCGTTATTCTTAAAGGTGGTCTGTGAATAAAGTTAAAGGGGTAATTCATATAATTTGCCGACGTGCACCCAGTTTGAGAAGCAGAGAGGAGTACCAGCACGGGAGCTACAGTAAGCAATGAAATTAAATGGCTCATAGCAGCTTAAAAAAGATCCTAAACTAAAACAATCAATGTCAGTTTAGTGTACACTACATTTAGAATTTTTTCACTGCTTTACTTTGCCATCAGACAGCCTTTTCCAATGAGAAACTGTCAATATGTAAGCCAAATTTTGCCCTCTCCAAACCAACCAAACTCCATTGGCAAAATCAGCAATTTTAGCCTGCAGAACACAGGAGTTGCTGGTCTGCAACTGCCGAGATCTGTTAGCTTATTTGTGATACTGTGTCACTTCGATGAATCCGAACTAACCCTTTAAAACACCAGTGTCACACAAAAACACAAACAAACTAACAGATCAAGGCAGAGGTAGACCAGCAACTCGCGTGTTCTCTGCGGTAAAAGTATTGATTTCAAAAATGGAGTTTGGCCGGTTTGGTCTGTGATAACAGAACAATAGATGGCAACTTTATGTTTTCTCGCTTGCTATTTTGAGTCTTTCTTGAAGTAAAGCTTTAAATTCATTATTATCAACAGGCTTTTTCATCCGCTAGTGCTTTTCTCAAGCCAGATCTTGCTAAACTTTTGATGACAGTAATGCGAGCAGAAACAATTTTGACTTATTACTTCAAGAAGTATCTATTTTTCTGATGGTTTGCCCACACACCATATTGAGAAACACTAGCTGGGTGCACGCCGACAGGCTGTACAGTTTAAATTAGTGGTTATTGGTTCCATGTTGGTTCCATCACGACCATTTTTTTTTCCAAAAACACATTTAAAATGGAGACTTAAATTAAGGCAACTTCATAAAAGTAACGCCAACTTGTTCAATCAATTTTTAAGACCTGACAAAATCGTATTCAAGACATCGTAAGGCCGACGTCTCTGTGAACAATGGACACAACGAGCCAGTTCAGCCAACTCCTGCTTAAAACCCAAAATAGTCAGAGGGATCATGAGTCCTCACTTTCACAGTCTGTATTCATACTGAAAATCAAGATAAAACAAAGTTTTGTCTTTCTGCTTATTCTGTTTTGTGCTACAGTAGAAGACAAAATCAGCTACAGTGTTGACGCTAAATTTAAGCAGGTAAGATTATAGAAATTTGATACATGCAACAGAAAAAAATGAACCACACATCCTCGAAAATGGCACATCGTGTTCATTGTTCATTGTTGTGCAAGAGTCGGCTAAATGCCGAAATCGTGGCCCTATCATCGCACGAGTCAGGATCTTGTTATTTTAACCGTTTCACTTTTTATTCAACTCATCAGAAGACTTGTTTTTAAAAGTAACGTCTTGACCTTCACAACCTTCATGTGTGCATTTTAAAGCACCTGCTGCTGTTATCTGGGTGAATTTACAAAGACCAAACATGCATTTCCAGATCACTGACTGGTGTTTCAAGGAAAGACAAGCGAGCCATTGAGAAGAGGAGCTATAGGGTTCGGAAGTTGAGGATCAGCTTTGGTGGTTTTTAATCATGTTTAGGCCAGGGCCGGGACTTCCTCATGTTTCATTTAAACAGGTACGTTTACCATCCAGAGCAGTTTTGATTTTTTTAAAAGTGGGATTGTATGAAGTACTTCTGCATATTCAGTGACATACAGTTGATTTTGGTCGGCTCACCCCCAGTTTGGAGAAGCAGTGGGAGTACTGGTGTAGGAAGCGAGGCAATGTACTGTTGTGGACAGGGTCAGCAGCAAAATGTACACTGTAGATGAAAACATAAGAAAACTTAGAATATTACGTGTGTTAACAAAATAAGTAAATAAAATAAAGAAAGTTTTCCCACTCGATAATCTTTAGTTGAGATAATTTACTTCAAGTGAAAACTTAAGTGAAGATGTTGCCTTGAAATTATGAGTTTTCTGTTTTACAGTTTATTTTAGTCAGTCAATAAAATAAAAAGGTTTGCTGACCTACAGCATAATCCTGGTTAGATAATTTATTTTCCCTCTTTAGATAAACTTGAGATTTGAGTTTAAGAAAAAAATAAATCTGTATTTCAAAAACTATGAGCTATGAACCCAATTTGTCATTATTTGTGTTTGGAAATTGAGTGGTTGCAATTGAAAATATTTAGTTATTTGTATATATATATATATATATATATATATACACACACACACACACACACACACACATATATATATATATATACACATATATATATATATATTTAGAATATTTTCACCATCCTTTTCTGGGGAAACTGCCGTCATATAAGCCAAATATTGTGTGACTTTGGTGTTTTAAAAGGTTAGTTAGGATTCACCAAAGTCAGACAGTCACATCACAATAATGAGGTAAAATTAGTGATTCCACCTATGGAGTTTGGTTGACTTAGAGAAAGTGATATTTGGCTTGTATAACAGGAATTTCCCATTAGAAAAGACTGTCTGGTGGCAAAGTAAATTGGTGAAAATACTGTATTCTAAATATAGAGTATACTTAGACTGATTTCAATTTGTTTAGGTGAACCTTTTTTTAGGTGACTAAAATCTGTTTTGCTGCTGACACTGTCTACAGGAACAGGTTTCTTAGATTCCTACACCTGGACTCCTCATTCAACCCAACTTCAAAAAAAGAATAAATTATCCCTTTAAGTCCCACGTCGAAAGCAATCAGTAGTGCAGAGTGTGAAGATTTAAAGTCACAGCCTACACTGTCTTTAGGTTGATGGACATTTTTCATTAGATATCTTTACTCAGAATGTCTTTGTCTACAGTTTGGTTCCTTCACTGACGTAAACTGATGCTGGCATGTGAGGCGAGACCAGGACGCATGTGGTTGCATGAACCCATGTTAGGAACAGTGGTTTCTGTTCCCCAGCCTAATGATTGAGCCTTTGGCTCGGATTTTCAAAATGCTCCCTTGAAAGCTGGTCTGTATGTGTGCTGGGCTCTGGCAGATCCTTTGTGGGGGAGAGTCTGACAAAAACTTGGCCTGCGCCGTGAGGTAGTGAGGTAGAAACTATATCCACTGTTCATAAACCAAATGGTCTTTGTGTTTTTTGTCTCGTAAATATCTGTGCGTGCATGGTTGGCGATATAAAACTATTGTGCCTGGTCTGATTGCTCTTTAACGTGATTGATTGCTGAAAAAGCTGCTGGTCGTTAAACGAACAGCAGGGATGAATCGGACAACAAATAAATGAACGTCTGCACCGCGCTGGCCGTCTGCCAGATCCACTGCAGCCCTGAAGGAATGATAAAGGGGGAAACACACACACACAAACCAACCTACATTACATTACAACCTACACTACATTACATTAAATATCATAACAAATCATGGACATAAACCCATGTGCACACACTTTTAGAAGCAAGTACATAGTGAGAACTTAAATCACATACTAACCCTTCCACACATGCTGCACATAATTACATGCACACAACTCTCCTGGTGTAGGTTCGTGCAGTGCAGTTTTTAACGATTGCTTTGGGCCAGTTTTCACAGAAGAGAGTCACAGTGCAGATGAAGCTTCATCTTAACAGTGACTTAGTTGTTGCTTACGTGCAAAGGTCATAAACCACCTCGTAATAAATACAGATACCAGTGACTGCATAAGACTGAAGGCTACATAACTGCTCATTGCTATTCTGCAGCATTGCTGTGAGGAAACCTACAATATGTTTTCAAAGTAGTGACAGCATTTACTTGTAGTTTGCTTGGTTTGGGGACTCCAAATTTTTAGGGGTTGGGGCACAAGGACAGAATGAATTATCAGGCTGAACTGTCTGTGATTTCACGGCATTCATTCAGCCTGGCATTGTGTTCGTGTTAGCTGATTTCTCTGCGTGAATGGGCCATATTTTCCCATTTTTATTTTTTTCAACTTCATTTTCAGATGACTTGAAAGCTGCAAATAGCAAATGCTTGAAGCAGTTTGTCAGAAATATGCTAATTACAACAATCTGTTCAGCTTCATCCAACACATCTACGCTGTGTTCACTTGTTTTCACGATGTTGCTAGCTAGCTGGCTAGCTTTATATTAAGATGATATCCCTATCCTTTATCTGACCTGTAAAACTCCGCTTTGGGAAAACACACAACAACACCAGACCAATTTGAATGGCTTAACAACTTGCAGATTTGGGAGATGATTCAGAGGTCTGGAACCAGGCTACACAAGGACAAAACAGTGCAAGTCCTTGAATGTGAAAGAAGTACTGCTGACAGTGACGGGTGACCAATATTCCCAAAGATTTACTCAACACAGCTTTTCTCAAGTTGACACATTTTCTGCATGTTTTAACCCAGAAAACAAGGATTGGTGTTAGTCAAGTAAAGTATTGTATTTTATTTATATAGCACCAAAGCGTAACAGAAGTTATCACGGGGAACGTTTTATGCAGAGCAGGCCGAGACTGTACCCATAATATTATTTACAGACATCCAACAATTCTCACCATGAGCGAGCTCTAAGGTAACAGCGGTGAGGAAAAACTCTTGAACACAATCTGGTTGTGGGTTTCAGAATCGGGAGAAAACAGTGCAGCATTGCGTTGCTAGTGCTAATGTCCACTGACCACCACTACCGGTGCTACAGGGCGCTTTAACGCCTACTTCGTTTGTTCCTAAACAAAATTTACAGGTGTGAAACCTTCACTGGACCAAACAGCTGAACCTCTGTCCAGATGAGAAATGAACCATAGTGCAGCTCGTTTCTAGTGTAAAACTTGATTCTGGTTGGTTCAGACTTTCTGACCAATTAAAGAAAGTTCTGGTAGAACCGGAAAAAGAGCCGTGATTGGTTTTTATTGACATTTGGTCCAACGACTTTACCAAGAGTCAATAATTGTGGTGGTGGGACTGGCAATTGAATAAAATTCATGTAGTTGATAAACTGCTGTTGTAGTTATATGTGATAAAGATAAAGTTATATTTGATAATTTTCATGATTCAGTCATTTTAGTTAGGAGACCCACAGAGCAGAAATAAACAGCCAATTACTTATTTTCTACATCAAAATCATTATTCTGTTGGCTAAGTTCCCTGTTTTAATAAATTCAATTTATTATATATATTTTTATTTTCTATCAATAAAAAACAGTTGCAACTGCTACACTATATTTTAGATAACTTTATTCACAATTAAGGTATTGGAAATCATACCTTCTGAATTTCAAAATCTGTGGTATAATACCTTGATACCGACCAAGCTTAATGGTTAGCCTCATTATCAAAAAGAAAACTACAAATTACTGTAAAAAGGAAAATTGTAAAAGCGACATATAGTCACATATTGCCCAACCAGCTAGCTTACAGTTGATTTAGATTAGCTGGGTAGTTATCTAGCATTTTGCTAACATTAGCTAACTTCATGTGTTACTATACTTGCTTTGATAGTTTTCTGTTTTACTTTTTTTTTTACAGTTGTCTTTTTAACTTAGAGCCGTTAGATCAGGCTAACCATCTAATCTGCATAAATTGTTAGTTAGCTAATTAGCTAGCATTTTGCTAACATGAGCTAGCTTAAATTGTGAATTTACAGTATATGTCACTTTTACAAGTCCCCCAGCAAGATCTTTTAATTATCTTCAAAATTTGCTATTCTTTTCAACATAGCACATTACATAGCTAAGAACAGGACACAGGAAATGAGAAAGTTGACCGAGGTTCTGCAGAAAGGGAGTGAAGAAGGGGTCAATTGCAATGTGAAACCAAAACTAACTGGATCATGTAGTGTTTGTGACTTGGGTTGGACTTTTAAATGTGAAAAGTGTAAAGAGAGAGTAAACATACCAGACATTATTAACTCAGTTAATTGTGAGTACTCAAGTTTTGTGTCTTAACATTAAAAGCTTTCTGTCATTCTGCCTCCCTGCAGACATATCACACATCAGCTGGACAGTAATTTAGTTTACATACACAGAGAGAGAGAACACTGTATATCTGCCAGTTCCACCTAAAAGCTGCCAGAATGCTGTCCAGCATCCGACACTTACAGAACAAACTTTGAGTTACACAGCAGGGCGTAACTCAGCATGATGAAGCTGACTGCACCGCGTTAAACGCTCAGCATGTTACATTTCACATCTGCACTTGTGTATGTGGCTGCCTCTGTGTTTGGGTAATGTTATTTATGTGCAGTGCCACTGCAAGCGAGGTCTCAGCTGTTACTTCACCTCCCCTACACTCTCTGTCTTGTCTGTTTCATCACAAAGAAGCAGAGAAAGTTTAGTGAATTACAGCCAAGTCCCCCCCGTTCTGTTTCCCCACCAACACACGCATACAGCACACTCTGAGAAATAAGGGTTCCTCCTCAAGGGCTGATGTTCCACTCAGAACAATGTGCTTGTGAAGAACCCCTTTTGGAAGAAAGAGTTCTTCAAGGATTGTTGATGTCCTTGAAGAACTCTTTTGTCAAGAGTTCTTTGTACCATAGTATAAAAGGGTTCTCACTAGAACCCCTTGAGTGGGTTCTAGATAAAACCCTTGTAATATAAAAGAGCCGTTAGTGGAACCCCATGAGTGGGTTCTAGATAAAACACTTGTTATGTAAAAAGGGCTCTCAGTAGAAACACCTGACTGGGTTCTAGATTAAACCATTGGAATTTAAAAGGGTTCTTGGTAGAATCCCGTGAGTGGGTTCTAGATTAAAATTCTGGGAATATAAGAGAGCTCTCAGTAGAACCCCCTATGTCAGTTCTAGATAATAACCATTGGAATTTCAAAGGGCTCTAGAGTGAACCCTTGTAATATAAAAAAATAATTCTTGTTAGAACCACCTGGGTGAGTTCTTTTTTTTAGCACCATTAGAGGGTGGAAGTGTCCCCCAGATGGGGTTCTGGGTGGAACCACTGCAGCGTAGAGGGGTTCTTCTCTTTTTCATGTTCTAGATGGTTCTAGTGCTGCCTTCAAATGGAACTCATGAACCCAGCATGGGCATAACCCTTTATGTTGGGTTCTAGGAAAAAGTCTCTCAAAAGGGTTATGAGCGGAGCTGTTAAAAAAAAAGGTTCAAGCTGAGAACCCTTTACGGTTCTAGCTAGTACCTTCATTCTTTGAGTGCACACACACTCATGATTCAGACCTCTGGCCTGCTGGATTTGAGTTACGTGGCCACCTTCTCCTCTTCCTAATCCCTTCAAATGAGAGTTTTGGACTGCCAAGGAACTCCCAGACCAGCGCGCACGCGCGCGCACACACACACATACACACACACACACACACACACACACACACACACACACACACACACACACACACACACACACACACAAAATTGCAGCCGGGTTTCCAAGTGGCCCTCTGAGATATTCTTTTCAGGGTTTGGTGTCCAGCGAGGGCCAGCCAAACACACACTATTGCACATACACACTGAGCAGCAGGCCACACACACACACACACACACACACACACACACGTAACACATATGTACATGCACACACACGCACTCGTACACTCACACAGGGAGGGAACAGTGAGGCATTGTTCGGTGCTTCCTGAGAGAGCCGGCATCAGGATCACAGGAGCTCTGTCAGCCTGGACCCTTCCTCCGTCTGTCTGTCTCTGGAGCCCAGTCATCCAGTTCAGTATGGACAGCCATGAGAGACAATATGTCTTCTGACTTAAACGGGGGATGAAAAGTACACAGATCACTCAAGAATGTGTGTATTTCCTCTGGTTGCAGCGCCGATCATGTCCAAAAAGCAGACCACCAGGGACTATCCCAGTTTAGCTCTTGTATTTAGAGCTACACATTATTAAAGTCCCAAGCCCCAAAATAACATTCTGACAGCTTGAGAATGTTCTTAATTGTTTTGTGCTTTTGGATTTAGCGTTTCAGTCCAAAACAATCTGGCAAGAACAACAGATTACTCAGAGGGGAATGTTGAGATAGAACGGATACCAAAACTTTTACTTTTTTATCATCTCATGAGGAATATAAACATATTTTATAGGCTATAAGCTTTTATATGTATTACATCTCTCTTTTACCTCAGTATGGTGTAGACATGGCTTAACTGTGTCTTGAATGTTTTCTTTATGTTGTTTATTTAATACAATAAAACACAAGAGTCACTTTAGATAACCCTATATAACCTTAGGTACTTGGTCTAGCAAGTTTTTGGTTTTGATTAGCAGACTAGCCTTTTAGCTAACTGACCCTTCCTTAGTTCTGCCCAAGTTGATAGAACCTCGGTCAATTTTGTTTCCTCTTCTCAGATATGCTGAGCGCTAGGCTTGTCTATCTTTAAAAGAAAAACATATTTAAGAGTGAGGTAATCACTGAAAATAAAACTATAAAATGAAACTATAAATAAGAAAAACTGTAAATGTGACATACCTAACCAGATAGCTTGTGACATGGATTAGCTAGCTAGTTCTCATTATTTTGCTGACATTAGCTAACTTTACATGTGGCTCTATGTCCCTTTGACTGTTTGTGTTTTTTGTTTTTTTATTTTTTATTTTTTACAGTTTTAGACAAGTCAGTACATCAAATCCCACCAATCAAAGCCACCATTATAAAACTATTGACAGGACCCCTTGAATCGCAAACAAGGCTGATCTAAATTACAGACAGACAGACTCTACATAAAAATCATAAATGTTTTAAACAAGACAGGGCATTGCCTCCAATCTTTACCAGTGGCCACTTGCAGAAAAAAATTACCAACGGCCCAAAAAGCATTTCCCCCCATAAGTCACCATTATAAAAGAGATGTCTATAAAACTGTTGACACCTCAAACTGCAAACAAGGTCACTTATGACACTTTCATTTATGAATTTTTGACTATTGAGTATTTATATTTGTCAAACTTTCCCCAGGAATGTGATTTTAAAAATGGCTCTCATCTTTGTATTGTATCTAGTTTACCATAATACATCAATGCAAAAAAACAACAAAAAACATCAGCATAGGTTGTTTATTCAAACAGCTGAATTAAAATATACCTCCCTGAAAAGTGACATCTTGTGGTCATTGTAATAATGGCACCCTCTTACTAGCAAACTCAAATGTAGCAGTGTGTTTTTGTACTGCCGTAAAAGTTATATAGAGCCAGCTGTATTACGTTTGTGTCGACCACAGTTCACATCATGTGATCACGTGATCATCTGATTTCTTTTAAACATGGCAGTGATCTGTGGCAGACCACACAACGTATAACTCATGTATATGTTTTAGAAAGGTCATATGGTTGTTGTGGAATATAATGAAAATCAATCTATTAATTCTTGCCAAGATCACTAAGACATATGTTTAGCCAGCTGTTTCACCTCAAAGACCACCAACATGGTGGCATAAAGGTGTAGCCTGACTTCACCTGAGTAAAAAGCCTTGCTGGCTGTCACCGAAAATCATATTTACAGACACTCACACTCATTCCTCTTCATCCGAGCCAAAATCAGGCATTCAAACTATAGATTAACAACACAACGGAGAGTTACATCAGATCTTGTGCGCTGCTGAATGTTTTTAGCATGTGTTTTAGCCTGCGTTTGGCTGCTGAACGGACCCGATGGACCCATTGCTTAAGAGCCCAGGGAAGGACAAGGCATTGATGTCAACTCACTGAGAAAATACGTCGCTCAGGGGATGACTTATAATGACGAAAATTCAAGAGTTATTTGCCAAAAAAGGAAATATGCCCTCGGTGAGGAGTGATGTATGTTGTTTTAAAAGAAACAGCACAACTGCAAAGCAGATTATGGGCTAGTAGTCAGATTAGGATTCCTCTTAAATTCTTTGTTTGGTGATTCAAATACTTAAATGAAGTCTTGGACAGAAGCAACTTCTCTGATTCGCTGTCAGCTTATTGATTTGTTGATGTTAAATCATCAGGGTGTAACTTGTTCCAGAAATGATAGCCAGTGGGGCCAATTTTGCATATTTCAGGATTTGGCTAAGTGGAGTCAGGATTTTGTTGTCAGGAGAGAAGGGGGAGGGTCTTCTTCTAACAGTTCATCTTTAAAACCTGTGGAGCAGTTCCAGTTGCATGCTCCCAGGGCATGGTAATGATGAAGAGGCTGAGTCCCCCCATCTCTGGAGGCTTGCATGTCTCTACTTGCCTACAGAATATCCCACATTTTCCTCTCAGCTTTCCAACAGTTTCAGTAAACCAAAAACACAATGAATAAGGGAAGTAACTGATAAAATCACTTAAATGGAGCTCTAATTTCAGTTCCCTGGCCTCAAAAGGAGCAAAGTATATTGCTATGATGCCAATCAATGACAGGACGATGTAACTGAATAATCATGAGAGAAATGAAAAAGACCGGTTTGACCAACAAAGAAAATTTAATCTAGTTCTAATCAGATTTTGCAAAACTGAATTGCTGAAAGGGGCCTAGTAAGTATTAAAAAAGGGCTGAAAACCATTAACTTTGAGCTGCTCTATTTTTAACTGAATGTTATTGTTTATGAGCTTCCAAAATGTTAAAAATGTTACATTGCTTTCGAGCTAGCTAAAATGCAAAAACCAACACAAAACGTTGTTTGCTAGCTAGCTAAAACAAACAAAGAAAAAACCCTATTATATTTTTTGCTTAGTAGCTAAAAAGAAACAAATAAAAATCCTTTTATATTCTTTCCTAGCTTGCTGAAAATCTAACAAAATGTTACATTGTTTGTTAGCTAGCTACACTAACGTAGCTAAAAAGTAAAAACAATACAGCTAGCTAGCTACAAAGTTTACAAAATATTAACCAGCATTGTTTGTTAGCTAGCTAAAAACAAACAAACCAAAAAACCTGTCATATTCATTGGAGGTTAGCTGAACGTTAACAAAACATTACAACATAGCTAAAAATTAAAAAGAAAAAACAACAGCTTGCTAGCTACAAAGTTTATAAAATATTAACCAACATTGTTTGGTAGCTATCAAATATTAATTAAATGAATTATTTAGCACAGTCAATCAAAAAGAAAAAAAAACAGCTATTTTAAAAATTAAACCTCCTCAAGTATTAGTTTAAAGTTAATACTGGATCACAGTTTTGATTGGAGTTAAAAGTTTTGGTGCAACAGAATTAAATTTACTAAAACTAAGCTGAGGTTTTTTATTTTAAGCTCGTTTAAAAGTTTGATGCAACATAAATCAACATCAAACCATGTTATAATTGTGTTTAAAAATAAATCATTGCTGCTACAAGGCAGTTTAACTGTGCTGCACAGCAAGCTGACAGAGCTGCAGAATTTGGCTCGCTGGGTTTTTAGTAGGATTGGAAAAGTAGTTGAAAAATGAAGGGAAAGATGTTGCAGGCAGACCAACTTGGAAGGAGGAAGAAACTGCTTGGCTCTGTGGTGGCGCTGACTTCCAGCTTGCCAGACATCAGACTGCTCGGTGTGGAGGAGAGCCATTCCATTACAATTGCATACCAGAACAACTGCTGAGAGAGGAAACCTTTTATTCTTTGTAAATGAGTGCAAATGAATTTTGACATAAATCATGTGTCTGTGAGCCTTAACTCTGCCAGGACTGCGTGATCAAACATTAACAGGCCTGAAACTTTTTGAGATGTTGGACCAGACCTATTGGATGGACTACCATGATATTTGGTGCACGTGTGCATGGTGCATAGAGGATGAATCCTAATGATTTGTGGTCCTGCTGATTTCATCTAGCGCCCCGTGCAGGTTAATATTTTTCTCTTCCTCTATCTCCATCAGTCAGCCATAATTTTAATTTTTGCCCAGTATTTTGGTTCTGACCAAATACTACAATTTATGGTGCTAATTAGCAAACACCAGCATGCTAAAAGACTGGATCATTGTGGTAAGCGTTCTTTCCCATGACTATTCTGCATAGTCCTGTCCTATCGTGCTGGGATTAGCTAGTACTACTGTGCTCTGATTGGCTATTACTCATAGCGTAATGCTAGCTGTGAGCATGAGTGTCGATATTGGCAGTTGGGAGCAGTTTATAGAGGAGAATGTGGTAATTGACTGGGTCAAATATAGGACATTTACCCAGAAACTGGGTAGAAAAATGGAGAAAACCAGGCTTCTGCTCCTCCTTAACCAAAGTCACAAAGATAATGGATTGTTGAGTCTTGTACCCAAGATGTCCATATTTGATGACCTGGTAATGAAACTAAACGATAAACTATCTTTCTCCACAATTGTTTACTGCACTTTTAATAATTGATGGCTTTACTAGTCATGTTTGCTTCTTTTCAACAGTGCCTTAATGTTTTTATTTTAGAATAAAATACAAAACTGTCTCATAACCAGCAATAATTGCAAAGAAGATATTTCTTTGTGCAGCTTAAACCAGGAGAAAAGAAAGTTTATCAACATGATGATGTTTCTCTGTATAGCCTGGTTTAGCCTCCGGCCTCGCCTCCATATACTAATGGAGTGGAACATTTTCTCCTAATCTTGTTTTTAGCTCAGTGCAGTGATGTGTACAGGCTTTATCTCCTCCCTACTGGCCCTGTCAAAACTTAATGGACACACATGCACAGAATCACATGGGCCTGCGGGCAAACACACACACAAACACACACATGCACACACGCACACACACAAACACACACACGCACGCCCTGTAAAGATTAACCTTTTATTCTTACATAAAAAAGACACTCCTCAATAACAATCGTCGTTCAACCAGAACCACCAAAACAGGGAGTGTGTTTTGGCATGAAGTGGAACCTACTTTCACTCCATTTGTTGCAGCGAGTGCGCTTAGATCCTCTCATGCATGTGTGAGCCTCCCCAACACTTGTGCCAAAGGTAGCTGTCATCACACAGCCTTTTGTCTCTGCACAGACTCCGCTGTCAGCAGTTTTTGTTGAGACGTGTCCTGATTGTATGCAGATGATCTATGACGACCTACTGTGTTTCCTTTTCTCTCATCGCACTACTGAAAGACAATGAAGAATGAATACACGAGGGAATGTTTAGCCAAAGACACTAAATTTGAAGGGGAAATATTGCACTTTTAAATCTGAAAAGTGAGCAATAACTGTTAAATAAATGTCGTGGAGTTAAGTGTGTATCCAAAACATGATTAGCTTATAAAATATGTTGCATTATTATTGATTGAACTGCCCAATAATATTTAAAATGGTCAGCCTCACCTCCACCAGGAAGATTGAAATGCTGCTTAAACATCTATTTGTCCATTAAAATAGTGCCAGACAAAAAACTCACTGTTTTTACGGTTTGTACGTTTTTATGTTTCTATATAGGTGCCATAACCAGGCCTGCTAGCTAAAAAGTTAACAAAACATTACGTTGCTTGGTAGCTAGCTAAAAAGTTAGTCAGCCAAGTTAAACCTCCTCAAGTTTAAGTTTGAAGTTAATACTGTATTGCATTTGCATTGGAGTTTAAAGTTTTGGTGCAGCAGATTTTTTTTGCAGATGATACTGTACTTTTACTTACAAACATTTGAATGCAGGACTTTTACTTGCACTGGGGTGGGTTTTATATTTCAACATATAACAAGGCCTACTGGCTACAAAGTTAACTAAACATAACATTGTTTGCTAGCTAGCTTACCAATGAACAAAATGTTATATTGTTTGCTAGATAGAAAAAAGTTAGTTAGCCAAGTTAAACCTCCTCAGATTAATTTCAAAGTTAAAACCAGATCACATATTAAATTGGAGTTTAAAGTTTTGGTGCAAGAGAATTTTTACTGATGATACTGTATTCTTACTTTAGTAAACCTTTGAATGCAGGACTTTTACATGCACTGGGGGGGTTTTCATATTTCTGTATTGGTACTATGACCAGGCCCACCATCAGGGAGGGTCAAAAGGTGCAGATGATCCCAACCCGAGATCAGGGGGACAGAGTCCTGCATTGGGTCGGAAACCTGCTGGGTAACCCACAATAAAGTTGTGTAACGGATAGAAATGTGTAAAGATTCGCTAACAGCAGGTGGGCAGTGGTTGAGACCAATGAATGAAAACTATTTTGCAGTATTTTTGACATTTAAATCTGTGAATAATATCAAGCCTAATCACCCTTAAACAATATCCAAAAATATGTATCATATTGCATTTATTCTGACAGCTATTGTAATCGTGACATGACAATTTCAGTGGGAATTTTAACTTTTAAAAAATGAGGGAATCCTAAATGTCTCTGCCAACAGGAAAAAATAAATCAGAACTTCATAAGAAAACTGGGCTTCCTTGTGTTAGATCTTTTGTTTATTCCATCACTTTTATTAGAAGGGATCAACTATAGTTTTGTTTTCATGCTTGAGTATGTTGTGTGTAGTTTACTGACTTGTTTCATCATTTCTGTTCCTCTGAAGAATGTTCCCAAAGCTGACCTCAATCTGGATAGATGCTTGTAAACAGAATGTGAACCGACTGGACTGATGACATGTGCATCTAATTATAGGCTCATTATGATTCGGCCCTGAATAGACACATGAAGCCATTAAAGACATGAGTCATGCTCTTCAGGACTGGGCAACATGTTGACTCTGTTGAGATGTGGCCCCGTTTCTTTGACAAAGAAACCTTGATTTTCCCGTAAGTGCCCTGTCTTTCACGCTTGGTTTGAACTAATTTACACACACACGCTTAGACAGAGACACACTGCTATTTTCACTACGAACAGGGAAATCATGCATCAACATGAACAGTATCGCTCTGGGGGGGTAGAGAAAGTAAGGGAAGGAAAGCAACATGCCAAAAAATGAAAGAAGGAAGAGAGAGAAACATTAAGACAGGGCTGCACCAACATCGATTAAGTTAATCAAAGTTTAGCTCTGCTCAGAGTTAACTAGGTTTAAAATGAGTGAATCCAGATTTAAAATTAAGCAGAGGTCTGTTGCACAATAAAAACTAATCTCTGGTTAGTAAATCCAAGTTTATTTATGTAAAATGAAATTCAATAGGGTTTATTCAGTATGGAGATGCTTGCTTACCAAATTAAAATCAACATATAAATAAGAAATAAAATTTGCTGAGTGCTGTCAGTAGTATAAAGCAGGGTTGGACCCGTTAGCTTTAGGCTGCTCATATTCTTCAACAAAACATGATATTGTTTGCTAGCTACCTAAAAAATCAACAAAATGTTACATTGTTTGATAACTAGCCAAAAAGTTAATAAAACCTTACATTGTTTGTTAGCTGGCTAAATAAATGTCCAAAACTTGTTTTCTAGCTAGCTAAAAAAGTTAAAATAGTTAGTTAGCCAAGTTAAACCAACTCAAGTCTAAGTTTAAAACTGGATCCCAGTTTAAACTGGAGTTTAAACTTTTGGTGCAACAGCATTAACTTTAATCTAGGTTTGGAGTCCAAACTGAACTGAGGTTTAAAGAGAGGTTTAAATTTAATCTTTCTTAATTGTAAGTTAGTTTTAAAGTTTGGTGCAGCCTAATGGAAAGTTAAACCAGGATTTAATCAGGGTCAGAAATGAATCCATGTTGGCGTAACCCAGCCAAAAGGAATCATTAGAAGGCGGAGCGGAAAGAAATTAATAAGAATAAAGATCAGGGGTGAAGGAGTGCAGCTAATCTCTCTCTCCTCATCAGCGCTTGTTATAGAGTCATTAGCAGGGCTTTCAGACCGTGACGCTTACAACCTCCCTGAAGGGTACGCGTACACTTACGTGCACAAACCTCCACAGCCTGCGAGCTGCATGAGCCCCACTCAACATTTCGGTTCCCAAAGACGTCTTATTTGACCCGTGCTGCCCGAAATCGCATGAAAACATTTCTTATTTCAGATGGAGGTCGCTGCCAAACAGGAGGCAAACAAAAGGGGAAAGAAACAATTTCCCTTTTGGCCCCAGAGGACCTGTTGATTTAATTGTTTCTTATTAGATGTCTTGATATGGATGTACTGTATATGTGTGTGTGTGTGTGTGTGTGCGTGCGTGCTCAGTAGAAACTCTTCGGTGAGACCGTGCTTTATTGTTACATAAGGAGTCGCGTTTCAGCTGCCTGTGCCAAAACATTCCCAATTTCAGATTGGTCATATAACATCCACAGTGTGTTTTTCTTTCATTTTCTTTGTCAGTCTACCAGTCATGATAAGACAAATACACCGTGTCAGCCAAGGCCGGATACACCTCAGGAGTGAAAGTGCTGTTTAGGGAAATGTGCACCAAATCCACACATGCTGGATGTAATAAAATACGTACAGAAAGGGTAAACAGACAAGCTGCAAGTAAACAAACAAACAAAAAAGCATAGAAAAAAAAAAAAGAAACAGATGGAGGGAGAAACAGACCGCAGAATGAGGTGATACAGTGTGTTTGAGAGGTGCAGAGAGAGTGATGGCTCACCAGAGGAAAACCAGCACAAATGAACGACATGTGTAAATTTCCCAAGAGGGCAATAAAAAATAAACAGAAGTAATGATGTTTCTATGAACTTAAAGGAGCAGGTGGATACCATCAAAGAGCGAAATCAATAATAATTGTTGTAGGGGAGACCAGGGATGGTGGTAACACTTTTTATCTGAGGGTCAGGAACTCAGTGGTTGTTCATGCGAGATCTCTCAAACTTTGATGCATTTCTACTACAAATGAAACTAAACTGGACGTCTACAACACAATCACAGATTATGTGAGTTAATGTGAAGAAGAAAAAGAGTTCTGTTGTTACATCTTACCCCGCTACTGGAGTGGGTCAATGTAACAATGAGAAGTAATTTGCTGATTGAAGATCCACAGTGTCCAATTTGAAATTTGTGAAAGAACTTTAACTTTAAAGAATAAACAAAATTATGACTATAATTAAGGGGATTGTTGATGCCTTTTGTCTTGTGTTTCTAGAGTTATGCAAGGACAAGGAAATGTCTCTACGTCATCTTTCTTTGAGGCAGTTTGGTGTAACATTTTTGTCGGAGAGCACAGGGAGCTTCTGTTTAACATTTTGTCACCACTGTAGAAGCACTGGGTAACTGCAAAAGTACAATCCCAATTCCAAAACAAAGCTGGGACATGTAAAATGCAAATAAAAACAGAATGAAATGATTTGCAAATACTTTTGGACTTGTGGCATGGCATCATGGGCAACTGTCACATCTGTGGCAGGTTTTTTTTTTTGGAGCAACATATGCTGCCATCCAGATGACGTCTTTTTGCAGGCATCAAATTCAGAATGTGTATATTTCCAAAAGCTACACACTTTATCAGTTTGCAAAAACTGTACAAAGAAAAGATGTTTAATGCTCAAATTATTTTATTGTTTTTATTTCCGTTCTACACACTGTTCCAACATTTTTGGAATTAGGGTTGTAACATTATAATAAGGTTGACTGCTGTTATGTATTGGTTTGATCAATGGTTTACAGTCTAATGATGACTGAAGACACCTGATCAGGCTAATTATCAGCTAATGGTACACTTATCGTAATTGCACCATTAGTTTTGGCCTTGGTGCCCTGCATTTTGGCTGTGATACACCCATGAATGTGGATTTATTAATGGCCAAAGTTGCAAAAAAAAAAAAGAAAAAAAAAAAATGCAGTATATAA
>JAJHUR010122587.1:463-25490 GCA_027495735.1 Lutjanus campechanus | reverse complement strand
TATGGAGGCTGACATCTTGCGCTACGGCAGCGCAGAGCCGACAAACTACATGAACAGCGACTCTAGAGATCGCCATTATGCGCTTACGTAGACGCCGCATCATAAACACGGAAGCTGAAGAGGACGACAGACGCAGGTGATTACTGGCAGACTGTCTGGCACTGTGCAGCCAAAATTCAGACAAATGGAGGATCATATCTACTCTGTACCACAACAAAAAGCAGCAGACACTGAACGACCGTCATCTAAGAAGCAGAAACACGATGAGAGTAAACGCCAGCGTGACAAGAGACGGCAAAAAACACGAATCAACATCGGCACAGCGTTTACACGATGGAAATCACTGATAGAGGACAAATGTTTTCAAAGTGACGCTCAAATTGCCTGTTTTCTGCTGGACATGTAATTCATCCTACACACATAATTGTATTTTATAGTGAAGTAACTTTGGCTAACGCTATATAAAAGCCACGGGCACAACGCTGGTTACTCACACAAGTAACACCCTCCTCCCCCGCTGGCACCTCTCCCTCGCCTGGCCCTGGCTGCACGGCCACCTCGGCCTCTCTGCCCCCTTCCTCTCCTTCTTCCTCTCCCTCTTCCTCGCCTTCTAACCCCCGTGCTACAATCAAGACTTGGACTCTAAACGGGGAATATGCTTCCAGCCAACACAATCTTGCTATCATACTAAACGACTACAATTACTTCGCCAGAGTGGTTTATAACCATGCTAAGCAGCTCGCTAAAACATGACGACAATGTGGAACAAATAACAGGTATATTCGCTATCTTACGTGAAATGTATAAACCAACAAAGACTAATGAAATAATATTTATAACATTATCTATGTAAACAAACCTCATCACTTGACAATGTAGGTGATGCGGACGTTGCGGAAGCCATTTTGTCCCCTGACGGCCACCGTATTCTTGGACGAGGAGGAGCGGTGGGGGTAGAGTGCCTCAAGGCACTCTAGGTGGGGGGAGAGGTTCATGTCGCTGCAATCTGCAGTCTGACCATTAGATGTCACTGAAAATTACACACTGTAGCTTTAACTCTTTCCCTGCCAGTGTTTTTTAATAAAGTTGCCAGCCAGCTTAGAATGGTTTTTGCAGGACAAGTGAATTTGGTTGCATTAAATTGTACCATTTTGCCCAGACTAAAGTCATTATGACTGTGAGAGACACTGGTATGATGATTATAATAAAATTACAAATTTAAAATATCATACTTTCTTATACAGCATATCATCTTGTGTTTTCACTCCTCATTTTAGTCTGCTTCGTTTCACTAAGTCACTAAAAGCTGTTGAGCAGGAGTGATATGGTTGAATGGTTGTCTGCTGGAGTCATTTAAAGGTAATCATACAACAGCAGATTGTGTCCTGGCTGCAATAAATAAAGTGCACACACCCAGAGTTTGAGTTCTGACATGGTCACATATCTGTCAGTGTAATCACAGGTGTTTAGTAGTGCTGTGTAGGAATGGTCGACACCAGTATAACCATCACACTGCTGCCTAACATACAGTGAGCGAGCAAACTCAAGCAGATGGAGGGTGAAAAATTGTCCAGATATTCTATGAATGATGTTGCAGTGTGGGCCTGCATGGAGATGTATTTCAAGATCTCAGTCCATGCTAACCGTACAGTCTACTCCTAAGGGCCTGGGCCCCAACATTTCCAATATAGTCCAGGAAAGGGTCCCAAATATGAAAAGCTTGAATGGCTGGTCCTTGAGCTGGAAGCTTATAGCTTCTAAAGGGATAAGTTCCATAGTGCTCTGGATCCAAAATGAAAATGTGGGGACAGTGTCTAAAAATCCACTGAAGAACTCACCTCCTTGCACTAAAAAGAAGCACCTTAAGCAGCGTCAGGGGGCAGTGTCAATTTTGACCGAAGAAAATAGGTTGGGAGCATAGGAGGTGCGCCAAACAAAAACAAGAGACATGTCGCTTAGCCTGTTCGCTAAGCATGCAAGTGGAGTGGAGCGGTGAGAATTTCTGCTCCTTGTTCAAGGAGCTGTTTGACCCTCTGCTGTTTGACAGCAAACTGAACACCAACACACACCAAGGAGACAAAGAGGAAGAGACAGTGTCTGGACATCATCATGGTTTACAATAGTACAGCACACAGCACTACCGCTTGGCAGAACAACAGCTCACTGGGTGGCTGCTGCATTCAGAGTGTGGACGTGAGCTGTAGGTTCAGTTTTAAATGACCTTAAACAATACCAAATATGGTGAGATTGTTTAGCCTAATACATATCATGCTTTTATGTTTCTTGTAGGTTTATTGATGGCTTCTCCAGCTATTATCAGCTGTGTTGTTTGCAAATGCATTTTTAATTCAATTTAGGCCTGCACACTGAAACTTAAAGTAAACTGCCATAAACTTGTTCTGGTATCGGGCTTGTGTTTTAACCCACATACCATCCTGATCACCAGCATCACCACCTACACTCCCAACATATTTTGTGTATGTTTTGTGAGCTCATTAGCATTTGGTCTTTGTAGCTAATGTTGGCAGTTTGTCTCTGTAGCGGTAACGTTAGCAGTTGGTCTGTGTATGTGTGAGTCTTATCTGTGAATGTTTATTTAATACTCTTCCTCATTTCTAATTTAAAGACAAAATAACGGAATCATTTCCACCCATTTAATTTTTTTTTCACCAGCAGTCATGATAATAAATTGGCTGCTTTAAGATTAGCTATGCTTCAAGACCACAGTCATTTTGTGAGACTCATGAGGTGTTATAATGTGTGCGCAGTGGGCATGGTGATACATCGTTTTTTGTTTTTAAAATGTATTTTAGAATTGTGATCCTGCTAATAACCCCAGTTTTTACTAAATGTATCTACAATCTGATTATGTCTTTTTTTATTTGTAATTGTAATGGCCTACATTTACCTTTTTTGTATCCAAACTCCTCAAACTTGTGATCTGAAAAAAGTTTTACTTTACTCCATCATTATTGTTAAGTTGTCATTGCTATTGCGTGTTGGTAGTGCGCCCAGAAATCATTTGCCTGTCAAACAGCATTTCTGGTGCTGTAGTATTTATTTTACATTGATGAAGCTGGAACTTTTGTTGGTTTTTCTTTCTCTGTTGAGCCATGTTGGCCATGAATTCCATCAGGCTAATTATCCAGAAATCTAAAATTCATCATTCCCTGTGTGTGAGTTTAAAAACTACATGCTTCATGCACATCTATTTGCCTGGATTCCACAATATTAGTCTCCTCTAAGGAAAAAGTGAGCTGAATACACCAAAGAATATTGTGAAAAGTCTGTCCTCTGTGTGCAAGTTCCCCATTATGAATCTCAATCAACTTTTAAATTGTGCACACATGAACAAGCATTTATTCCCACCCTGTTAACTCGCACAATTAGCCATAAGTGGGTAATGAAATGCCCTTCATGAATATTGATATGCATGAAAATATTTTTGTCCTGCTTTTTTTGTGGGAGTAAATGGAGAAGTGTGAGCTTAAAAAGAGAAATTTGATGGTGACACCGAGGTACATGCAAGCAGGTTGAGGCAAGGTTAAAGGTATTATTTACTGGCCTTCATTCAGTTAGTCTGGGACGTGTCACAGCAGCAGTTAATGTTCGGAGAGCAACAGCCTTTAGAGAGGATAAAATAGAAAAGGTTGACAACAGCGTGTCAGTGACAGTGACAGGGATGATTGGACACCAGCGCGCTCTCCCCTTGACAGACCTTGATAAAAGGAAACGTTAATTAAATGCAATGTGACAGAAGAACATGGTGACATCAGGCGGCCTCAGCAGATGTGGACAGTTGAGATAAGCCTCTAATTGATCGACTGTTGTGTTCTGCTTCTTTCCACTACCCACCCTGCACTCAGCACTTTCTGTACAGCAGCCTTGTTGTTATTTCAATTAGGAATAACAGCGGACGGTGGTCAGCCCAGGTGAAAAGCTCCATGTTCGCTGCAGAGAACTGTGACAAAAGCTTGAATTGGGCAATTAGCCACATGGCAAATGTTAATAACACCCTCACCTCAGCCCTCCCTCTTTCAGCCTGATATTGTATTTAGAGCAACTTACGCTTGTCCTTCACAACTCTAATTTAACTTCCCCATTCAAACTACATTGGTTTGATGGTAAAATGGTGCTTTTAACCTCTTTCTCCCTCATTGACACAACACAAAGGGCCTGATTTACCAAGATCCCAAATAAAGAGCACTAACTTGAAGCTCTGTGAAGACAGCAGGATTTATATGAGGGTGTTGTGTATATTACAGGTTTCCCCCACGAGGAGTTTGGATGGAAAGCAGAATGACTGCAAGCACAAAATGAAATTCGCTCTCAAGGAGGTGTTAGTGTAAGAGGCAAATAAACATATTGTTGAGCTACAGCAAAAAAGTCACAAACAACAGATGATAATAATAATAATAATAATAATAATAATAATAATAATGATAAATCCACTGTGCAGGAGGTACCAGCTTTGTCCATGTGGCACAAACACTCAGGTGGGACACTCGGGTTATTGTCGCACACACCAGGCAGCTGGTCAGTCTGTATCTGTCCAACAGAGGCCATAAATGTCCTGACAAGGGGGACTGAAGACGGGGTACAGGTCTCTCGGTCCAAGAGAGGGACAAGAAGTGCACGCTGTTAGAGAAGCGCAATGGAGGAGAGGAACCCGCTGGGGGCAGAGACATGCAACCTGACAAAAAACCCCTGTTAAAAATGTAATGTTGTTGAGAAGAAGACATAATAAAAGCCAGTGTTCATTTTCTGGACCATTAGTAGATCAGCTTGACCATTTGTTTGCGTGTGATATCAAGTTTGCACACGTTTTTACACACACACACACACACACACACACACACCCTCACACACACACACACACACACACACACACACACCTTTAGTTAATCCAGCCCAAAGTGTAGAAGTACATAAACCAAATCACATGGATGTGACGGGTGGATGACATGTGCTTGACTGGTAGGAGGAAGATTTGTATATTATTTATTATGAGTAATAGATTGTTTGATTAGAGTGTAATCTAGATTACACTCTAATTCATATATTATTCATTGAGCAATGAAACCCCTCAGTGTTGTGTGTTCTGCCCCTTCCTGTTCACACTGTACACTGTACGCAACATCATACCACAGTGGAAAGAATGAAAAAAGAGTTTTTGTTTAAAAATGTTACAATATTCATTACAGTAGTAATGCAAAAATATTCAATTACCTTACCAGTTTTGAAACTGAAAAACATTCAAAATGAACTATTTCTTTTTATGTTACCACATTGGTCCATTGTGGAACAGCCTGTAGAAGTGAACATGTAAAAGAGTGTCAGTGTACTTGAGCAAACTTTATAAAAAATAATCTATCAAACCAAACTGTCATAACTTCCTCAAAACACAAAAGTGAGTCACATTTCAGTGTTTGATCATTTGTGTTACATTTACATGCCTGTTTTACAGGATGTTGCAAGCATTTGTTGTGTTGCTGCCATCTTTGCCTGGTTGTTTGATACGGTGTTACTGCAGTCAACATTTACATTTTAACAGTTTTCTATGACGTAATTATCCATTAGTTAAATTAATCTTTACTCATCTATTTTGTGAAGAGAGCTGATGGAGCTGAACCATATGAAGAAGGCTGCAAAAAAGGGATTGAACATGACCTCCAGAGTCATGTGATGAATTAAAACACTGCTGTTAGTTTCTTTAGGGCCCTTCCTTTTTTTTTTTTAAGTATTGCACCATAATTGACACTTTGCTAAGCCCCACCTCCAAACAGCAACTGTCTAATCATATGTTAGCAACAATAACTAGAGTGTCAATGTCATGTTGAAGGTGTGCAGGTGGCTCTGAGAAGAGTGATACCAGATGTCTGGACGGTGGCGTCTTTTTTGTTGTCTCTCAAAAACATGAAACACAAGAGCACGTGTGTGGTGAATGGATTAAACTCTGTCTTCACCTGCTCTGACATAAGCTGCGAATGTTAGCATGTCTGGCTAATGAGTGCTAGCAGTAACTTTACTTGCAGCCAAACTTGTTAGATACCACTGCATCTGCATTTGTTGTTTGGGGGTTTGAGAAGGAGGATGTGGGCTGATTCAGAATCAAAGTGGGTCGACGACAATGCATCTCACTCTGGCTCAGTGTCTCAGGTCTAAGCCGGGTTAGTTTAGCTCTTATCTCAGCTCTTTTGCAATCATAGTCCAGCTGATCCAGTTGGGTGACCCATCTCAAGGTCCGCTGCTCTAATCGAGTCCCTGCGCTTCCTTTTCCTACGTTAATCCGTGTATTTCTGTCATCTGTCATGTAGATATACCTGCTGTATGTCACTATCCGACCAGTGTTTGCTGAGATGTAAGCTAACTTTAGCCTCAGTCTGTTAGCATTAACATTATATCCTGTTAGGGGACTTTATGTAAACACTCTCACAGGGTTCTTGTTTTAAAACATGTAAGATGGAAACATTAAAACATCAGCTGGAGACTTCTCAGCTGACTCAAGTCGAGTTAGCATCAGCTTACATCTGTCAGCTACACTTATGAAATCTGCTTGTGAGTCATTATTTTAGCTACAAAATCCACCATCATCAGCTAGAAATGAGAATCAGCATTTGTTTACTTCTCTAAAGAATCACAGACCTCGTGTCTCAACAATTTCTCCCAATTTTGATGTTAAATCTGCCACCGTTGTCACTGTAAGCTGCACATATGCAGTGTGAGAATGGAAAGTTTGGCATGCTTACCAACAGTAACTAAGGAGGGCAGTGCTTAGTAAAAGGTTGGTTGAGGATGTATTGTGTGAGTGTAAAGGGTCAAAAATAGGTGTGTTACCTAGAGGAAACACGGGACCATAGAGGGTTTAGTGTCTTACAAGAACCTTGAATTTATACCCAAGTACAGTAGTTGAGTAAGTTACTTTCCACCACTGCCTTTAACACTTGATACTTATAAACAGCTCTGATGCCACATGTCTTGGTGTGTTGTTCTTTTGTTGCCTTGAATCAGTAGAATGTGAATTATGAGCCGACATGTCAGGCAGCTGTAGCAAAGTGTTTATTAACCTTGTTAACTTCTGCACCTTTTCTCTTCCCCTCAGTGAATTTCAGGAAAAAATGACGTCACACAGATAAGTCCGATAATGAATTTTTTTTGCTGATAACTACATCCAATTATAAATAGCCAACATTGCCTTGATTTCGCTCATTTTCAGTCCGTTTGTTTGCCCTGTATTGCTGCTGCCTGCTGTTGTCACGTGCATAACGTCATATTGATGCACCACCTCAGACGTAAACATGGCGCCGCCATCACCAGTGTGGGCATTTTTTACTGTTTCTGAAAAAGATAACGCAATTCAGTATGCAATAAATGTTCAGCCAAAGTGCCGAGAGGAGGTAAAGTCTACCAGTTTCAACACATCCAACCTTATTAGCCACTTAAAAGTTTCACCATCGAAACAATGGTATATGGAGAGAGTATGAGGATGAGAGGACTGCTGTGGCTAACGCTGCACCGCCAGCCAGCAAGGAGTCTGGAGTAGAGATGTTCCTGGTGACTAATTTCCCTGAAGATTAAACGCAAAATTTAATTTAGACTAGTGGACTAGTCTAACACTAAGAAAACACACAGACAGCAGTTAATATTGAACAGAATTTATTAATTTATTATGTTAAATACTGTCCGTAAAAACACTGTGTGTATTAAGAGCCATTTGAAGCTGTTAATCACAATCAATCAATCAACAATCGCCAAATCGTACTTTAAATGCAGCTGAACTGCACGCTTCTTTGCGCTGTGCAATACAAACATTTCACAATATACAAAACATGACAACAACTCACTAAATGCTTCATCTTTTCAGACCAAAGAGGATGACAGTGTATGTGGGTAAACAACCTGGAGCTGACTGTCAGCTGTCAGCCTGCCACACAGTGTGGCTAACGTTAGCAGTGCTAGCAGCAGCAGCTTCTCCAGGTTTAAGTCCGTGTCTGTACTTAAAGCTATAGTTGGTAATGTTGAGAAAGCTGTCGGAGAGCTAGCAAGATTTGAAAGTGGCACGTCCTCTAAGCTCCACCACCTCCTCCCCCTCCCATCAGTGCTCCATCCAAAGCCACGCCCCACATCGAGTAAAAACGCTCAATGCTCCGTGCAGAAAGCACAGATCCTATAAGTTAGATAAGCAGTATGTACCGACGACCGGAGAAGCTAATGTTAGCATTGGGCTAATACAAGCTACAAAAGCAGCTAAGTTGGCAATCGTTACATATTTCATGAAAATAACAAATCCCCCTGAAGCAAAACAAATAATTACCTGTCCAACAGAAAGACAGCAACCTCTGCATCACTTTTCAGGCCCTTCAGATGCCTCAGTTGTCTCCACCGCTCAAAGGCTGCACCGATGTTGACTCTGGTTTGTCCTCTAGCTTTATCCAGAGCCTTTTTCTGCCTCCGGCTTTCTTTTCTTTCTCTGTTTAGCAGGGCGAGCCGTTACAAGTAACGTTTGGCTGCATTTTCTCTGCTATTGTACTCTTATTCTCCTGCTAACTTGTTATTTCTGCTGAGGGGTGTGCTGAATATTTCTGGCAATGGTGAAACGTGATGAGTGTGCATGGGGCGGAGGGAGGGACAGAGGGGGGCGGGAGCAGCAGGAGACATGAAGGCATCTGATTGGTTCCTTTCCATTCGGACCGAATGGCAGGGATTGGTCAGAGTTTTTACAGGCCTATAAGAGACACAGAGGTCTGATTCTTTTCGTTCCTTTTTCTGAATTCATAATGTATTGACTACTCTCAGGATGGAAGGACCATTTCACCCAGTATAACAAAAAGTGTTTCTGAACTGGATTACCAACTATAGCTTTAATGTGGTCACGTTACCCCAGTTGAGTGAATATATGTATCAGCGTATTCTGTCACAGTCTACATTCAACATTATTTCTATCGTCTAGATTAAAACACTGCGAAACCACTCTGGTTTTTTGAGCTGTCATCTGTCCGACTTTACTGATATAAATATCCGTGGTTGCCTAGGCAATGGGCGAGAGGGGCTGAACTATATAATGTACTCGCAACACATATTCAAACACTCATCCATAACAACGTACAGAGTTTTCATTCTGTAAATCTTTTATTTTGTATGGACAGTGATGCACTTTATTTTTGCACTGTTTGTTCTGTAAAATCTTTTTTATTGAGTGATGCAGCTGAGTGAAGCAGTAATAAATGTTTTTTTTTTTTTGAGCCATAGCTTATCTTGTTTTTGTTGTGATTACTACACTAGTGATGTATGTTACATTATTGTAATAAGTTAGAGGCAGAGTTATAATGTTAAATTCATCTTTACTCACTACATCTTTGCCTTTCTTTACCTCAGGTGTATATATAAACTAATAAAAATGTTATCGGTTGTCGGTATCGACATCGGTTATGAGAAGCAGGAAGTTATCGGTTATCGGTTATCGTTATCGGTGGGAAAAAAACAGTTATCATGCGTCCCTAAATTTCACTTGTCTCACTGTTCTTGTATTTCCCTGCATCTTCTCTCCTCTCTGTCAGAGACAGCTGCTGAGTTGCATCCGTGGTGGGAACTGTCCTGGACCCAATGTCAGCTCGCTGCAGTTGCCTGGAGATGTGAATTTCTTCGCCAACCAATTGGCTGTGCCCACCATGGAGTTTGCCTTCGAGCAGACCAAAGCAGAAGAGGTACGCCGAAACCAAAACACCCAGATTGTTTACTTCTGCTGCTCTCATTTTGCTGACTGACGAGCCTCCATTTTGAGACAATCCTCCGACTGCCTTATTGAATTTTATGCTAAGGTATATTACCACTGCTGACAAGATGCAGTCACACTTTGTTTCTCTATTTCTGTCAGAAAACTGTGAATCGACCTAATTGGATAAACTTCTGAGTTTGCCATAGGACACTAATTTTTTTCTTCATCTTTAGCTTTTAGTCGAAAGTAAAACCTTTCTTGGTGAAGACACACACACACACACACACACACACACACACATACACACACACACACACACACACACCTGTCAGTAGTTTTCAAAGGAAAAGACACCTACACTGCAGTTATTTCTGACAAAGTGGGGACTGGGTGGGACGACAACAATCTACAGCCTATAAAACTAATAGTATTTAGATATAAAAAAATATTTAAACTTCATTTCCAGACCCATCCTGACACGCTGCAGTATGGATTATGTCTCTATTCGAGCAACAAATAGACATCACACAGCTTACAAATTATGCATACCCCCATTTACTTCCATTAAAAATGCAGTATTGATGTTTGTTGTACCGCCTTGGGGTGGAAACAGAGATTTAGCCGCAGCTAAATCGGCCCACTCAGATTTGGAACTCCTTGCTAGGATGGCAACTTTCAGCTTAATTAGTGTGAGAGATCTTCATGATGTTTATCTGCCCTCAAGGCATCTTGACAACCTGAAAATAATAGGTAGTGGAGGGTGAAATCCACAGCTTGATTTAGGAGGAGAGACAAAACCCAAATTCATTTAAAATGGTTTGACACATTAATAGGCTTGACCCTGCTCAAGGAAAGTCCAGTATGCATGCATTAGCATTAGCTTAATAGTATTCATAATGAACTGCTTTGTTAAAAATCTGTGTTATATTTCATTTCTTTACTGAGACATTAGGAAAGGACAGGGACAGAGAGGTAACATAGGTACTGTATGGACTGAATTTCCTTCATAAGAACAATGTTGTTTCTGAAGAGGAATCACGAAAGTGATCCTTGGACTTGAACCACTCCTACACCTCCCAGTAGGACTTAAAGCCTCTGGAAATTTGGCTTGAAATAGTAAAAAAAGCATGATATCAAAGCTGAGCATCTCATTAATTCCAGAAAATAAATAAATGTTCATAATTACTAGAAAAGTTCATTTAAAATCTTGCCGTAAAGCCCATTTCTCAAGGCTGTGCAGGCAAGAGGTCATGTTTTCACTGACATCTCCCTCAGGAGTATCATTACAGAAGCTGAGCGATCCACTACAGCCTTTTCCAGCTGAGAGAAACAGTTATTTTACCTCACCGAGCTCATGAGTTGCTGGTCTACCGCTGCCTTGATTGGTTAGTCTGTTTGTGTTGTTGTGTGACTTCAGTGCTTCAACACGTTACTGCAGATGGAGGCAGAGGTAGAGCAACAACTCTTGTGCTCTGTGAGAAATCCTGATTTTGTCAAGGGAGTCTGGACCAGTATAACTTCAGCTCCCTGTTCTTCTCAAGAAGACACAAAGAGGCAAATTAAGCAGGAGCACATAGGTTTTGTTGCACCCATTTTTTTAATGATTTGTTCTTGTAATTAGTTGCATAATTTTTGTAATAAATGTCTAAAGATAAGCCCGTCCAATTCAAACCCAATATCAGGTGGTGAGTGTACACGAACTTAAATGACAGTATTTTGAATTTGGAGTAAAAGTATTTCTGATACTTTGTAGAAGCTTACTGCTATAATCCGCCAAGTTACATCGTTTGAGGGGTGTTGTGAATTTGTATTTCCAGGGGCTTTAAGAAATATTAAGGCAGCCACAAAGAACAGATTAAAATGACAAATGACACATGTCACAACACCTAAAGCAGGGGAAAAGTTGCTATGTGTAGGATTTATTTGTGTAGACAGGTTACTAAATTGTGTAGGTTTTATTCTGTATGCAGTGACATATCTCATAATGATATTTACCAGTTAGCCAGTGCTGCACCTCACATACAATATTGTACATACAGCAATGATGTTGCAGACACACTGTGGGTGTAGGTTTAGCATTGTTAGTTTTCTCACATGTTTTTGTCAGCAAACATGTACAAAAGCATAAATCTCAAAGAGAAAGATAGAAACCTCCAGCTAACTTGATACTCGGTTTGTGTGAATGCAGCTTGTTTTTCAGCAGCTTCACACTCAGTGGTTTGGTAATAGATGAATCTGGGGAGCAGCAATCAAAGATTTCTATTTTACAGTCAAAATTGTAGGTTGTGACAGACCCAAAACATTGCAAAGCCACATTTTCATCGCTGCTGTGAGGTTTGTGAGCCCCTCTGTAATTGTGTTCTCTTCATCCTACAAAAGGCCAGTCAAAAAGAACAATGTTTGTAAAAACTGTGACATTTAATAATCTCATTGCCATCAATACATGTCTCTCCTTCAATGGAATGTGTGCACTGCCTGCACTCATCCTTTAGAACTGAGACTAAACCGTCTTTTGAGGAGGTTTTGATTCTGACTCTTCAATTATGCTGGAAAATATATTTTAAAAGATCAAACTCTTGGATATTAAACCTTGTAACGGGTCACCTCCTAGTGATTAAACTTTTTATTAAATGTAGATGTCAGAGGACGGAGTTGACATCTTTTGAATTTCACAGCATAGTTGCAATGAGTATACATTTTATTTTTTAAAGTGTCTCAGAGTCTCTTAATGTTAATCAAAATACACATTTTTAAACCATAATTCTTATTTAGCTTTGATTCAGAAGGGATACAGAGTTGACATGTTATGGTTGAGACATCTGATAGAAATATTATTGAATGAATTTGTCAAAAGATAGAAAGTTTACCAGTGCTTGAGCAGTATTCCTGCCTTTATTGTCTTTAACAGCCAATATTTTTATTTAAAAAAATGAAGGTGACTATAATAGCACATTTTTCACACATTTCCAGTAGGTATGGTTAGTTTTCTATTTTGAAGGCTTTAAAGCGATACTCCACTTTACATGATAATCCATTCAGTATGTACTCACCACTATGTCGATGTGATGATGGGTGAAGATCTTCAGTTCACAAAACAGTCCTGGAGTTTTAGGAGAAACAGGGTAACAGCCTCATCCAGTACAATGGCAGTGAATGGAGACCACGGATAAAACGTTAAAAAAAGAACACAAAACAAACACAAAATGTCTCCATCCTGCTTGTGTGGTGTAATCCAAGTGTCTGCGAGTCGCGACATTAAAAATTAACTCCATGTTATGATGGAGACATTTTGTGTTTGTTTTGTGTTCTTTTTTTTTCTTTTTTTTTTTACATTTTATCCGTGGTCGCCATTAGCTGCAACCCTGTTTTCTGCTGAAAATCCAGGATTGTTTTGTGAACTGAAGATCTTCACCCATCCTCACATCAGCATAGAGCATATCTTCTAGGGGCATAATATCGCTTTAAATTGTTTAAAGTTGTGAATTCTTGTAGGAGACAAGGCTGTTTTCTGACACAGAGCAAGTTTAGAAATTAAAGTAAAGCAGACCAAGACATTTCCTAAATTACATATATTTCATACATACAAATCCTTAGAGAACATTTTTTTACTGATAAAATGGAATTAGTGTTGGTATTAGTAACCTTTGAAGGTTTTTTTTTTAGTAGGACATGATATGTCGACTTCTTCAGAATGGGTGCCTGAAGTGAACACCATCTCCTGGGGGCTCTGACAGGTTAGGAGGACACCTGTGGAACTGTCTTGCTTCTCTCTAAACCTCAGCAGATAGGAGTCATTTTAAAAGTCAAGTTAAAAAAAGTTGCATTCACCCTCCAGGCCTAAAAGTAGGAGCAAAAATGAATCACTCTGAGAATCTTTGGCCACTTTGGACAGACATTCTACTCTCAGACGCTTGGGGAATACAGGCCCAGGTAAGTTATCTTAGATGATGAACTCAGCTGTGAGGAGGAGGGTCAGACATCCTGTAGGCACAGAGTAAGTAGGTATTAAGAGCAGTGAGTAATACATGACCTGGATCGCTGACCTGCATGCATTAACACATTAATAGAACTTCCCTCCACAACAACACTCTACTTTTAAGCTACAGTGACCTTTTATTGACTTCAAGTTGTGTATTTACAATGAAGAGACAGTTATGTAAGTAAAGTGTCTAGCAATGCTGAAATAGTGATGTTTTTATAATCTGACAGCCTTCTCGGGTGGATTTTGTTGCTGTGGTGGTTGTCTGTTTGTAGCAAACATCCTCCAACACTGATCATTTAAGCAGGAGGGTTTTTGTACAAACTAACTGCACCATGTGGGCCGTGTTGAAAGGCAGATGTCTGAGCACCTGGCGATATAATCATTGATAAAACTACTTTTGTCAGTTTGTATTGTTCTGGTCAAAACAAATGCCACAAATGGAGCTCAAAATCCTGACAGCACTGTCACTTTGTGAGATGTTTAGCCCAAATTCCCCTCAGTTATTTTTAACAGTTGTACAGTTGTCACATTTTTAACAATCATACACTGTATTAGTCATATATCTCATTTTTTTTCTCCCACACACTGAACACACATTGTGGTCGGCTCTTTCGTTTTCCCACCATGACATATATATGTGTTGTCATGGTGAATGGGCCTCATATTAAGGAGTAGGCTGTAGAGTTTCCAGATTATCTTCTAACCCAAAAAGAAACCTGCTGGATTCAGAACATAGAGCTTGGCCTGTTGTGGAGATTAACGAAGAAGATTTACCCAAGAACTGTATTTAAGTCACATGTTGTGGTACTTTACTTTTCTTGAGTATATTTATGTTATGTTACATTACATTCTTATCTTATCTTATCTTATTCCTCTCCTGCTCTACATTTATTTGACAGATATACTTCTCAGATTAAGATTTGACATAAAACATACAAGCTTATAAAATACAATAGCTTGTCAGTTTGAATCAGTGGTTTGTGATCCCTTATTAAAAATAGAGTCTAGTTAGAACTTTAATCTGGCCTGAAAAGTTGAGCCAGAAAAGAGCCAAGCTTGACAAAATTCTGTCCCAACTTGATTACAGCCTGACATTTTCTTAACAAGCTTCTCTCTATGTACCAAACAGCTGGAGCTGGCAGTGACAGGGACAATACAAGGGGGGAATTTGAATTAGCAACGACAAAACTGGGAGGAAAAATGAAAAAAAAAAAAAATCCCCATAATAATAGTAATAATAATAATACAACCTAAAATGGATTGTTGTTTTAGGCCATTAATCAATTTTACTGAGTTTGGATAATTACATTCACAATTGCAACCAATTTACAGTTGCAAATTTTAAGAAGTCAGTCTCATTTACACACATACCATCTACATTACATTGGTGGAGCCTTTTTTTCTTTGCTTTGTTTGTTATAGTCTGGTTGCAATGTGTTGGTTTTTTTTTCCAGAAATGCTTTGTTTTGGCAGTATGTACAGTGTTACATCAAGCTAATGAAGCAATTTGAATTGAATTGATTTTGCCAAAAGTGCAGGTGCATTCCCAGTTATCTAAGAGTGTGTTTAGTGCAAAAAGTTCTTAGAGGTGCTTTTGTTGTTTTGTTTAACAGACTTCAGAATAAGTGTGTTTTGGTGTAGAAAAAGTATATCTTTAGCCTGTGGCTGAAGATGGGCAGATCTGACTTTAGTATGCAGTTCATTCCAAGACTGTGGTTCTAAAACAGAACCTTGACAGAGATGAGCAATCACATGGCTCATGGTGTGACCTCGGGGCCAATTATCCAGAGACAAAAGATTGTAATGGTCTCACCAGAGTGTAGGTTTGACCATGGCTGGAAGGAAGGGATGAAAAGTTCCCTTCACTGCCCTGTAGGCCAGCAGCAGTGAGAGTCTTGAGCTGGAGGGGAGCTGCAACAGAGAGTCTGTGTTAGTGAGTGGAGAAGAGGAGTGTTGTGGGAAAGCAGCCGTGTGGACGAACTCCAGAGGTCTGAGGACAAATGAGGGCCTCCGGCAAAGAGGAGGTTGTAGTGGACCATGTTGGAGATGTTTCTGGATGAGCGTCTGGGCCATCTCCCAGGTGAAAAGAGGGCAAATTCAACAAAAAAATCTGATGTTGGCCAGAAGGAATCTACAGGTGAGGACTGGGTCTGGATTATTTTTCTGAGTTTTTGTTGTTGTAATGCTCACTTCAGCCACAATAGGCTAACACGCATCACTACTACTACCCATGTTTTAATTAAAGCGATATTCCACTCTTAGATAATCATCCATTCAGTATGTACTCACCTCTATGCTGATTTGAATATGGGCGAAGATCTTCAGTTCAGAAAACAATCCTGGAGTTTCAGCAGAAAACAGGGTTGCAGCTAATGGCCGTGAATGGAGACCAAATGTAAATGTAAAAAGAAAAGAACACAAAACAAACACAAAATGTCTCCATCCTGTTCGTGTGGTGTAATCCAAGTGTCCACGAGCCGCGACATTAAAATTTAACCACAAAAGACGCCATTTACACCATGTTTTTAGCCAAAATGTCAACTGTAGCATGTAGCCTGTAGGATGTAAACATGGTGTCGATCTCGCGAGACTTTTTATATCTCTTAATGGACGATATTTTCACACGTGCGTCCATGAGTCGTAAGAAATCATTAATAATCTTGTAGAAGATGTAGATGTTTATAACTGTTAAATTGCACGAAATGTTAATAGAGTTTTGCAGGCAGTGAGACGGGCAGACACTTACCTCATCATCCAGAGTGTTTTATTTCAGAGCAGTGGGCTTTGTTTTCATGATAACAGGCTGAACTTTACATCGACAGACAACTGACAGTTATAAACAGCTGATCAACTTACAGTGCAGGATTCATTGTCTCTTGTTATTGTCAATTTATGATGTTGCGGGCGTCCTGTGCTCCTGTGGGGCTCCTGCAGGCTGCCTGTCTCTGCTGTGCCTGGGGAGGAGGGGGCGGTGGAAACAACACACTCCAGCCATAGATCGTATATTAAAGAGGATTACAACCTATTTAAAATACCATTAACGTGCAATGGCTACATATTGCTCCTTTAAACAAATAAAACAACAGAATGTTGTCCGCTCTATTGAGACAGAAATCTGAGAGGGGCAAAGATTAGAGCAGACAGTCATGCTTACTGAACTCTGTTAGGTAATTCATCAAAGCACATACATATGGTCCCAAACACACGAGCACCTCTTTTAGCAGCCTCTGCCTCTGTGTTCCAGTGTTGTTCAATATTCCACACCACTATATGTGATCTACTGTGTGTGTAATTGTATTCATTCATCCTCATATGCCCAATAAACAGAGTTGTGGTGCTGGTAATGTGTATGAAAACCACCAGATGTTGTGCAGCAGTGCCACGGCGTTCGTGACAGGAGTGTGGTTTGTTGAGCGTTTGTTTTCTCGTTTAGCATCTGTTTTTCTCTCACTCCGTGAAAGTTTTTTCTTCTCTGCAGTACCACTCCCTACACCATCCTGTGATTATACACCCTCCTATCATCATTTTACAAAGTTAGTTTGAGAAAGTTTTAAGATGGCTGCGGCATCACAAAGACGATACTTGTACACTGTATTGGAGAGTGGAAGTAGATCAGTTTGTTTGTGAGATGAGGTTGATCTGCAAATTAAAACCTATTAAAACAGTACATAATACCAGTAAGGAAGAATGAAATGACTAGAAGCAAAGCTGGCTAAAGGAACAATAAAATCAGGAAATATACCGCAACCATATGACCAGTGCTGAGACTGAGCTGCTTGTCATCCCAGCCAGTCCCTCTATACAAAAAGAAATCAGAATCCAACTCAAGTCCATGCAGCTCACACCTACAAGGTCTGCCTGAAACTCGGGCATCATGATTGATGACCAACTAACCTTCAAGGTCCACGTGTCCTCGACTGCTCAGTCGTGCCGTTTTTTCCCTGAACAACATCAGGAAGATCAGACCCTAGCTATCTGAGCATGCAGCACAACTCCTGGTTCAGGCTCTTGTAATGTCACGTATTGACTACTGCAACTCCTTACTGGCAGGCCTCCCTGTGTGCAAGTTCAAATCTCAACAGACGAGCCAGAACCTGGCGGCACGTCTGGTTTTCAATCAGCTGCGTTCAGCACGTCAGCCCGCTGTTCAGATCGCTCCACTGGTTCCAAGTCGCTGCCTGTACCAAATTCAAAACCCTGATGCTCGCCAAAACAACAACTAAAACTTCTCCCGTCTACCTGAACGCCCTCATCCAGGCCTCCCTCCCAGTCACTGCGTTCTGCCAATCAAAGATGCCAGATTCAACCATCACAACAGGGCCCAAAGTCACTAGTTAGACTCTTCCAGTCTATGGCTCCCTGATGGTGGGATGAGCTACCAAACCATGTTTGATAGCCAGAGTGCCTCTCAGTCTTTAAGAAAAGACTTAAGACCTGGCTCTTTTGTGAACACCTGCTGTTGAACAGATTTCCTCATTTAAAATGTCTAGGACATACTGCTGCTCCCTGAGCAGCATGTGTGTGTCACGAGCAGGAGCATTGAGTTTTTTTCAGGCTAATGATACCTTGGCTGATAAGGAGATAGAGCAGAAACCCCCTACTACATACACTGCACTGAATTTTCAGGTCTTCTTTTATTTGCACTAGTGCTGTCAAATGATTAAAATTTTGAATCAGATTAATCACAGGGTTGCTGTGGATTAATTTAGATTAATCACGATTAAATATCATTCATTTTTAATCTATATTACAGTAATCGCGTTTCATTTTGCATGAGCAAACAGACTAAAGAAAGAAGGGAATATATTTGCACTTAACGTGTTTATTAAACACCTTTAAAGGTTCATGTTAACAAAAAACTTGTCTCAAGTCGACACATCTGTCCATATTCACATGCTCTCTCTCGCTCTCTCTCTCTCTCTCTCTTTCTCTCTCTCTCTCTCTCTCTCTCTCTCTCTCTCTCTCTCTCTGCTGTGGATCAGACTTATTTTTACTTTTACCTGGTTTCATGTGGAGCTGCAGCTCCAACAGCACTCGCTTGTCTCCTTCCTCTTATTCTTCTGTTTCTTTGTGCTGAGCCAGTCACTTAAACAGACAAGCCTGTTTACATTGTCGGGTGACAACGTGTTTTTTAACGTGCGTTAACGTGCGTTAAAAAAATAGTGGCGTTAACAGGAATTTGCGTTAACGCGTTATTAACGCAGCAGTCAGCAGCAGTTTGAGCATGGCTAATGTTAGCTGCGTTAGCTTCATCATTGCACTTTCACCAGTGGAGGGTATGTCAGAGTCACTTGTGAAGGTACAAAACGATTCATCGTGGCTCAAAAGAATGTCTGTATACATGGGGTAATAATACAGCTAATTGGCTAATGTTTCAAGTTGTCACAATTTCAATTCCAAATGGAAAAAAAAACACTGAAATCAAAAGCAGGATTAGCTTCTCTAGTTTCTTTTTTTCCCTCTGCCCTTGCCTACTTGTGCATATTCGACACGTGTCCAAAGAAAAACAACAAAACAACACATCAGCGACAACACAATGTAGCTTACTTGTAACCTGCAGCTGCACTTCTCTGTCTTTTTAAAGAGCAACTTGAGAATTTAAATGTCAATTTTTAGAGCATGAAACCAATGGTCTGTTGATCTACAAAATAAAGACTTGATAGGCTAACAATGGCACAGCCACCGATGAAAATATGTTTAAATTGACCTTAAAATTATAAGTCAAATTGAATGGTAGGTTCTTGTGGACATGGAAGGAATTGTTAGTATGTCATATTTAAGGTACTTTGGCGTGATATTTTCTGGAGAGAGCGCAGAAAGTTAAACTGCTAAAACTGTGTGTATAGTTTTTAATGTTTGTCACCACCACAGAAACACAAGGTAACTGTTAATGTATGATAATGTTATGTGATGCTGGCGGCGATTAGTTATTGATTTGATGGCAGCCAGTCTGATAATGTGTGTTTATATTCATTACTGATGGTGCAGGGTAATTATCAGCTATTAGTCTTTTGTCTTCATAAAATGTAATTATCACTCATTGTTATTGCGTGATTGTTATGGCCATGGTACAATACATTTGGCTGCAATGCCCTAATAATTTTGTATTTATCAAAGACCAAAGTGGCCTGGCCCTAAAATGGGTTAGATCCAGGCCTGCTAGCAGCAAAGATAGCCATGTGAGCAATACAGCCATCATATCATTATTATCATTCATGGTGCTGTAACACAACACTCTGAAATAAACTCCTTCGGTATATCTTTATTCACCACTGCACAGAAATCTGGAAGTAAAATTCCATCCTACTGGTGTGATGCGTGGGAGTCGTCTCTGACATATGTCATCAAGCATTGGCTGTGGGGACCTGGAATAGAAGCTCAGACAGGCCGGTGAGGTGTGAGGAGAATATTTGACATCCTCTTGTCTCTGCTGCTCCTTGGTTAGGGGCCACACTCAAGTTCAGGTGGGGATTAGTAGAGCCTGAGGGATCTTCGTCTTGACTTTGGCATGTAGTCTGTTTGTTTCATTAAGCAACTCCCAACTGCCCTCTTGCCTCCTGTGACATCCTTAAACTTTTCTTTGAAAGCATTCCTGTCTGAAACATAGCACAGCTCTGCAAATAACCGCTATCAACAGATCTATCCACTGTAACATCAACAAATTGTGCCTCCCGGGCTTCATCTTTCATTTCTGTAGAAAAAGCTGTAATTATGTCATTGTAGATTTTAACCCATGTGCCAGTAGGCATTTGATTGTTTGACAGGCTGTAATACAAACCTCTGTTGTGTTCAGACAAAAGGAAAAGAAGCTCACATAATTGCCTCTATTATTTGACTTATTCCCCCCCTTGTGACCCATAAAAAGAGCTTTTTGTGGCAAAAAGACACAGTTAATCAGCTTCTGCCCCACTGTTGACTTTGTCCACCCTGATGTTTGTACCTGCTGTTCAGCCCTCAGCTGTTATAACTTCATGTCTTGTAGCTGCCTGGCTGAGACAGGTGTGGCTTGTGAAACCTCCATGACATCCAGAGGGTCGAGGTAAATCAGCCAAATGTTTAGGGCCTCAAAAAAGAATATGAGAAAATGGGCCCCTGATGGCCACTCAAGCATAACAGAATGAGATGCCCCGGGCTTCCCACATAGTATAAAGAGGAGAGAGTCCACACATGGATGGTGTGGAGTGGATGGATGGCTCAAAGAAATACAGGTCTGACCGAGGAGACCGGTGTTCAAGTCCCTTGTGAAACCAAAATGTTATTCAAAGCTGTCTGACTGTTTAAGCTGTGCTATTATTTGCTTTACCCACTTTGTAATTGTATACACATTACTGATGATTATTTATCAAAAATTCCATTGTGTTCATATTTTTGTGAAAGCACCAATAATCTTCTCTGCAATATTGTCGCAATGTCAATATTTAGGTTATTTTTTTTCTATATCGCCCAAACTTATTTTATCACCTTTACCGCTTCCACCTTTTTGAGTACACGTGTCCGTCACAATTCAACAATTACAGATTTGAACCCAAATGCAGAAACTGGAGACAGATAGGAGCAGTTCAGTGATATTTAATGAATAAAAACAAAACAATAAAAAAGGCTTACGTGAATGTAAGGCAGGAAGAGTCCTCAACCTCTGGTGAAGGTCAAACCAAACAATAAATCCATAACATGAGGATGGAAAAGTACAAAAAGTGCAAATGTCCAAAAAGATCCACGAGGAAACAAGACATAGGTGAGGGCAATAAGAACAGGTAAAAAAAATCAGTAAACAAAAACAGCGAGAAAAGACAGGAAGTAAAACCAACAAGGACAAACAAGGGAAGACATAACAAAATAAAACAGGAAGTGACTATGAAGAACTAAAAACCAAACTACTACAATGTCATCAGTGATGATTGAAATGATCAATAACTATTAATATCGACTGTTATGAAACTTCACTATCGTGATAGGTTTTTAAGTTATAGCCCAGGCCGTTTCTTAAAGGGACACTTCACCCCCAAAATGAAAATTCAGTCATTATCTACTCATCCTCATGCCAATTGAAGGTCGGATTTAGTTTGTTAGTCCACAAAACACTTCTGGAGATTAACAGGAAAACAGTGTTGCAGAAGTGAATGGTGAATGGTTTCAAATATAAAAAACACGGAGTAAAAACATAAAATGCCTCCATACTGTTTGACTGGTGTAATCCAAGTCTCCTAAAGTCCCAACATGCCAAGTTGACTAAAAAAATGTTATTTACACCATGTTTTTAGTCTGAATCTTCACTGTATCCTTATGTTGGAGCCACGTTAACATGCACACTGCCTGAACTGTGTGTGTGTTATGATGGTGTGCAAACAGCATGTTTGGACTTTAGACTTACTGTAGATTACACCAGGTGAGCAGAATGGAGGCACTTTATGTTTTTTATTTTTTATTTTTTTCCAGTTGTTTTTTATGTTTGAAAACTGGTCACCATTCACTTCCACTGTTTGGGAGATTCTGCAACACTGTTTTCCTGTGAAGCAGTGTTTTGTGGACTAAAAAACTAAACCAGACCCTTATTTGGCATGAGGGTGAGAAGATAATGACTGAATTTTTCTTTTTTGGGTGAACTATCCCTTTAAGTGTCTTAAATCTGACCTTACCTGCCCCACAATAATTCTGTATGAGGTACTGCATGGAGCTGCATGCAGAGATGTCTGCCAGCCCACAGTGTGATCAAGCGTCAGTTTTCTGCTGAGCAAGTGGCAGTGGAGTGGAAAGTAAGATACATATTACACATACATCCGTAAACTTAATTTAACACATATTTGACAAGCTGCTTTGAATTTGGCAGCAATTTCATCACACCAGTTCTCCAGGAGCACATCAGGTCTTAATTTATTATGGCCTCTTACAGCAGAAATACCATTTTATTACACCAATTTGCAGTGACATTTTGTCCATTTCAAATGTATTCCTCAGTTGGCATGCTGGGCTGTAAAACACAGTAAATGGAGTCTTGTTAAGTGGCAGTAGATACCTGTCAGTGCCTCCAACCCTCCTGGAAGTCTGAGGCTGATGAAAATCGATAGAAGGATATTACATCTGCATCCAGCTCTCCTCCGTACAGCTGTCAGGCCAAACCCCCCTTTGGTGCTTCAAATGGTGATGATACCGGGGAGCAGTCACGTAAGCTAAAGCACACTAACACACACCCCCTGTGCATGTGTGTGTGCACATATGCATATCTCCATCTGACACATCTTACTTGAGGTAATTCCATCGACAACTTTGAAGATGGGGATGAGTGAGGGTGAGAGGGCATATGAATGAAGTCTGTGGAGTGGATGGAGGAAACAGGATGCGAGTGAGGAGGAAGAAGGTGGTAAAGTAAGAGGAAGATTATGAGTTATGAACATCAATAAATCATTACCATATTAAATTTGAGACATTAGCACAAATTACCATGTACCTCTGCCAGGAGGACTCTTCATCTCTAGAGTCCTTCACACGCCACATTTTACTTTTCACTAATTTGCTGGATTAGTGTGTAGCATTAAAAGAAATGGTGATGTTTTTCAGACTTTAGATAGCTCCTCTAGAGCCACATCCCCATGACAAGTAAACTGATCTCTGTGTACGATACAATACATTACAATGATCATATCATATCCACTGGATTCAGATCTCAATTAGCGGCACATTGATTTTGGTTTAGCAGCAGCATAGACTGTATAAAAGAGTTCTTCAGTCTGTTATGTTTAAATGGAGGGTTGGACGGTAATCTTTGCAAATCTTTGGATTTGATTATACAGTTTAGTTTTATTGTTTGACGCATAGTCTGCTGAATCAGGCTGTGCTGCATTGCAACATGACACTCTGAATCCCTGATTTGAAGTTTGTGTAAAGCAATAATAAATATGTGTTCTGAGTTTGTCACGCCACAGTAATATGTGCAATTAACCATCCAGCCAAATTTAAATGATTAAAAAATTCGTTAAGTATATAAATTAGGTTTTTAAATGAGCAGTGAAAAAGTTACTTTTCTCTGCTCTGAAATGCTGGGGGTGTGTCTGCTCCACTTTCTCTGTATCAAACACTACAACACTACAACCTGAAACATGGATGCTCCATCTAGCAGCTTTATTGGACTTGTACAGACCAATAGACTTATGATACAACTAGACAGGGCTTTGTCGCTCAGCCCTGCCACCAAGGGGAGAGCTGTAGGTTTCGGCAGTGAGGATCACTTCCGCGTTCAAAAAGCTGCAGTTCCTCGTCTGCCGCTGGGGGCTGGCTCTAGAAGTGAGCAATTCTCCATAGACCCCCATGTTAAAATAGGCAACTTTACAGCCTAAAAAAACATATTTACAGCCTGGTACATTTTTTGTTTTTGGTCTCTATTGATAGTTTCCACCTCCGTGAACACTGTGAGGGGGGTGAATTTTTTTGTACCACAACCGTTTTAGTCTTATTTAGGCTTAAAATTCTTGCATAAATTAGGGCGTGGTTACGTTGAGTGACAGCTGCATAGACAGACACTGACAGTTAGCTCTTTGCTAAAGCATCGGCTGTGCTAGGTGGCTACATCCAGCGGCCTCCGGCTACCTCCAGCGGTTGACAGGGGCTGCAGTGTCCATGTTTGTTTGCCAGTGTTCGGATAGATTTTTGTGACAGTATGGCTTGTTGTAGTGTAGACTGTACTAACCGACCGTCGGAGTCTGTGTTGCAGTTTTTCGGTAAGTACATTTCTCACTATTTTACCTGGATGTTTGCACTAATCAGCATGTATTATCATATTTTGCCGCTGGCTTATGACTTAACTTAATTGCCGATTTATGGTCGCTGCTGATACAGATAGAGGACCGGAGCAGCTAATGTTAGGAACACTGTTGCGGTGTGTTTCGTGCTCTCAGAGTCCGTTTATTGCGTTTATTTTTCTGTTTAAAAAGTCCGACATTGCATGTACAGAGCAGCTCCGACAGTGAGCGGCTGCTGTTGTTTGCGTGCTGCTGTAACTGAAGTGGATAGTGGATGGAGGCAGCGGTGAAAGCCGGTAAATATTAAATATTAAACATTTTAATATATAATTATTATCATTATTTTTATTGTTATCGTTAATAATAATGACAATAATAATAATGTTTTTTAACGTTTTAATGTATTTTATTAATATGAAATAATAATGATTGTTTCACAGTTAAATAATAGGGTACGAGCGCTTGCTGTGTGTCGCGGTCGCACGGGGTCGAGCTAGTCGGGTCGGACTCAGGGACTGTTGTGTGGTGGATGTAGCTGTGTGTAGCTGCCGCTTAGCTTATTAGCCTAGCTGATTAGCTGATTAGCCTTAGGCTAGC